>JANHQD010001999.1:0-25088 GCA_024721195.1 Marasmius sp. AFHP31
GTCTTATCCTTCCGCGCTAGTCCTGAACCTTTTACTAGCCGTTCGGGCTCACGCTAATACTAAATATACTTCAGATAATATCCCTTCTGAAGTTCCATAAATCGCTTAAAATTAAGCTAAAATAATGAGCGCTAGTAGCAGGCACTACACCGAATATCAATGTGCTTGGTTCAGCGTTCTTCAACCGGGTTAGAGGCAATGAATATCGAGCCTTGATTGTCACCGCAGATTGGAATAGGACCTAAGTTGATTCCAAGTTCAGAGAGTAGTGATCTAATCCAGGAAGCTTGACGACTGCAATCAGACAGTGCCATATACTCAGCCTCAGTGGAAGAGAGTGTCACAGTCTTCTGGGCATGCGATTGCCAACAGAAGATGCCACCTGCTAACTTGAAGAAATAGCCAGTGATTGATCGGCGCTTGACAGGATCAGCAGCCCAGTCCGAGTCTGTGAATGCAAGGAGACCTCCATCGGAATTACCGTCATAGGTGAGGGTATAATCCTTTGTGCCAGCAAGATAGCGGCACATGTAGAAAGCTTTATCAAGATGCTCCTTGGTCGGATTTGCAGAAAACTGAGAAAGCTTTGTAACAGCATAGGCAATGTCAGGACGTGTGCCCAGCATGATGTACAGAAGCGATCCAATTACAGACTGGAACTTGGTGCAAATGACCGGATTGACTGGACCATTGTTAGGCATTGGCACATAGCCTGCAGGAAGCGGTGTGGTAGCAAACTTCGCATTCTGCATGCCAAAACGTTCGAGGACTTTTTGTAAATAGTCCTGTTGGTCGATTAAGATCTTTCTGCCTTCTCGCCGGATGTGCATACAAAGGAACTCTTTGACATCGCCTTGATCTCAGCATTCCCATCGAGCCCATGAACTCAGCTTTCTTCTTGTCAACAAAGGCTTTGTTAGGACCCATGAAGAGTGCATTGTCAACGTAAATGATTGCATACACAACTTCCTCACTCTTCTTATCTTTGCAGACGAAGAGTCCAGCATCAGAAGTTAGGCGTTTGAAACCAATACTTCCATGGACAAGCTAAGGGTTCGCCACCATTCAAGGGCAGCTTGCTTCAGTCCATATAATGCACGACGCAGGCGTAGTACCTTACGTTCTGAGCCCTTGACTTTGAAGCCTTCAGGTTGCTCCATGTATATCTCCTCAGCAAGATCACCATAAAGGAAGGTGTTCTTAACATCAACTGAAGTGATGTACCAGTCTTTGAGCGCTGCAAGAGCAAGCATCATTCGAACAGTCTCAAAACGAACGACTGGTGAGAAGATTTCATCAAAGTCAATACCTTCAACTTGAGAGAAACCTTTGGCAACAAGCCTTGCTTTCTTACGACCGTTAGTTTTAATGTCGAAGACCCATCTATTTCTGATGGCTTTGCGTCCCTTAGGAAGGTTGCAGAGTTCAAAGACTTTGCGCTTGCGAAGTGCCTCAAGTTCTTCGTGGCAAGCAGCCTTCCATTCCTTCTGTTGCGCTTCAGGCAACTTCATGATATCACGGAGTGTCCATTCTCTGATGTTAGCTAACTCAGGAATATTGGACGCTGGAAGCGAATCGTGTACTGGAACGGCATTGTTCAACAAGTAAATCACGAATCCTACTCCCCCTTCATGGGTAAGTCTTTCAACTACGCTTTCACCCCCTTGTGACTCAGTGCTTCCACTGCTGGGTTCTGGAGCAGGTGGAGGCAGAAGTGGACCAGGAATCACACCTTTCGTACCACCCTTGCCTTTCCTGGACTTTGATGAGCCAGGATGATCAACTTTATGTGACGGTGCGGTGTCACCAGTGATCTTTCTCCAAGATTCCTTGTTCTCTAAGTCGCGAACAATTTGTAAGGGTTTATTCGGGTTCCACTTTTCACCATATATATTACCAGGTTGCGTAGTACCTGTCCAAAGCCTCGAAGGTCAACGTGGACCTTCCGCCGCTGGTTGAGGCGGAGGTATAGGAACATCGGCTTTGCCTGTAGGCAACGGAGGACCAGATGGAGGTAATGGTTGTTCCTCAGCCTGTTTAGGGCTACCTGCAGGTTCGTCAACCGGAGGTTCTGGTGTCTTTGGAAGGATTTGGGAGCGACTTCTGAGATTTTGAGACGGAGTATCGTCCATACTATCATCAGAGTCATTATCTTCTGAAGGAAAGTTGGGATTTTCACCCAAAGTAAAATGTTCACCATCCACTGGTGTTATGCCACGAGTTTTCGCATCAGGACATCTGGGATACAGAGTCTCATCGAACAGTGCAGTAGTACCTTTGAAAATAGAGTTGTTGCTTCGCATGAAAACAAATCCTTTCATCCCTTCCTGGTAACTGATGAAGGTCATCAACTCTGAGCGAGCAGCGAGCTTATTGGTACATTTATCTTCTCAGGAATGAAGTCGTAGGCTGCACAGCCGATAACTCGGAAGTGTGAAACATCTGGCGCCTTTCCGTACAGCACCTCAAACGGAGTTTTCCAACCTAAATGTTGCACAGGAGTGCGATTGTAAAGGTGGACGGCATGTTGGTGACAAAATTCCCACCAGGACTGAGGCATACAAGCTTCAAAGCAAAAAGCCCATCAGTTCAGTGTAGGAGACTTTGTTTGGCTGGACGGATCAGACTTTAGGCTGAAGCAGTCGAGTGAGAAGCTGGGAGATCAGAGTCTAGGGCCATTCGAGATCTTGGAGAAGGTTGGAGACCTGGATTACCGGCTGGACCTACCAGAAGAGCTGGAGCAGCATCACTCCATTTTCCATGTCAACAAACTCTACCCTTTTGAAGGTAACCTAGTAAACAGGCTGCTGCCAGAACCGCCAGGACCTATCGAGTTGGAGGACGAGGACGAACCAGAGTACGAGGTGGAGGATGTGGTGGACAGCCAGTACAGGTGGAGACGACTGGAGTATCGGGTGAAGTGGAAGGGTTATTCGGAGTCAGAGAACACCTGGGAACCCGCACAGAACCTGAAGAACGCCCCTCGGATAGTGAAACGATTCCACAAGAAGTTCCCTGCCACAGCCGGACCAGCTTATCAAGAAGGGGCCCAGTCATCAAGGACAATGAATCCTAGAAGGGGGGTAATGTCATGAAGTGCCACTTTTTCCCCTATCTTTTCCTTTCTTAGCGCCCATTCCCCTTTCAGCACCTGTTTGTCACTTTGATGCCTACCAGATACCTGGTTCCCCTCTCTTCATCATTCCCATCATTTCCTTCCTCATCCTTGTTCTTTCACATCGTCTTCACAACCCATCTTATCCATTGTTTTCTTTGTTCTCTTTGTTCTTTTATACACAACAGTTACTCGTTCTGGACTTGTTATTATTCCATACCTGGACTACTATTGTTTCTCCCTTGTTCCTTATTTTCTTCCTTTATTCTCGTGCGACTCATATCTCAGTATATAAGCTAGACAGTTTACACCTGGTCCCTCATCTTGACCTCTTGTCATTGGGACCAGGTGAGTAGCTAACTTCGTTTCTCTTTACCTTCAATATATCTAACTTGTCATTGGGACCAGTTCTTTACCTGCTCTTGCTCTTTGCTCACTGTCCTGTCCTCTTTGTCGTCGTCTCTACTAGTCGACTCCTGCCGCTGTCACTTCTGTGTCCAAAGTCTTAGTGTCTAGCACTTTAGGACAGTCCAGGTATGGAATAAGAACGAGTCCGGAATGAGTAACTGTTGTGTATGAAAGAACAAGGAGAACAAAGGAAACAATGGATAAGATGGGTTGTGAAGACGATGTGAAAAAACAAGGATGAAAAGGGAAATGATGGGAGTGATGAAGAGAGGTGAACCGGGTATCTGGTAGGCGTCAAAGTAACAGATGGGCATCAAAGTGACAAACAGGCGCTGAAAGGGGAATGGGCGCTAAGAACGGAAAAGATAGGGGAAAAGCGGCACTTCATGACAGACATGGAATGAAGGGAAGTCAAATGGAAATCAAGGGTAATAATCAGGGGACCAAGGAAACAGGAGGAACAGTGGGGCAATTCATAACAGATATTCCTGTTAAAGGTACCAAGCTTGAAGCAAGCTGGATACAAGAAGGATAAGGATGATTGTCCTGAGCATAGGATCTCCAAACTATTGTTCAACTGAACACACCATGGGGTTAACATTGTCCATAAATTCAGGCTTTTTGGATTCAACAGGCGACCTCCAGATGTTCAGGCTTGGGTAAATGAAGAAAGAAGTGGGATGAGATTGATTGGATGTCAAAGGATCCCTCAAAGTCAAAAGGGGGAACGAGTAAAAGCACATTGGAAGTGATGCAGTCGGGAAAAAAGTAAGTGCATTCTGGAGGACAATTTGCCTGCCGCCATATCTGGCATTCTAGGCTCCACTTGAACTTGATTCTTACCATGACCATGACTCATTGACCCTCATTTATGGACGATCTGACTCATTTGGCGATTCACAGAAATCTGATAACCATCAAATAGGTTTGGCTAGGTATTCCTTACTAACTAGCTCTTTCTGATGATTTACTTGACTTAATGGGGACGAGGTTTGACTAGAAACTCCTAGTAGGAAAGTGAGTAGAGTCACAAACTCCAATGGTGATTGTGAATTACATGGGTGAAGTTTGACCAAATACTTGCAAGGTTAATTATGCCGAACATGTACAAGTGTTTTGAATCATACCTCTTTGACCTGACACCAATCACTGACTTTTTGTAGGGTAATTGTTGAGGATTCCCCATGGTACTCTCACATGATCAGGCAGTGTGTTATGTGCGAGATTTCCCGCAACAGCACCAGAACAAATGTCAGGAGATCCTGATCACTCATGAGCGCCATAATCACTCATGAGTGATCATGAGCACCGCAAGCTTCAGAGCTGCTCATGAGCACTCATGAGCACTGCGAGGGTCATAGCGCTCGTGAGAAAATCAGTGTTCTTGTACGTTCATGAACTCAATATATCTCATACTCAAACATGATCGTGTTAGGAAGGAGCAAAAAAAAAAGACCTCAATTCAGAGACAGACCAACTCCTCTATTCAGCACAGAATGTTTGTTAGAGTACAATGATTGGTATTAAATATGATACATTATTTGTTTTTGATGCTAAACTAAACCCGACCACCTATCGATGACCGTCACCGTACTGGCTTGATTGACAGTGGTCACCACCAGGCATTGTCGTTATATGGCATTAGCTATTACTGGGTGTATTGGCGGTGTCTTTCGGAATAAGAAAGCTAGAATGTAGAACGTACCTTGAGTGTGGTAGTTTCCTCTTGGGGGCGACCGAAGACATTGGTAAGTGAGCAAGGTAGTATGGGGATGGGGAAGGAGGTGAATAGAGGGAAGGGGAAGGGGGATGGGGATGGGGATGAAGTCTGGCAAAACTGCCAGGTATTTATAGACCTGGAGGGTGGTCCGTGCACCTGGCGCCACACTTCCAGCCCGATGGCTTCACCATGACGTCGGTTATGCATGGACCTGAGTTAGTCATGTTCACTCAAGGTGCACGTCCCAGTATGTATTTGCTTGCGCTGAGTCTGGCTGTGATTTCTGAGTGGTCCTGGTAAAAGAAAGTCAACTTATATTATTTGTACTGATACTAACAGTAATAAACTTGTACTCTACCTCATGGAAAGAAAAAAACTTACTTGCTCATGTGCGTTGATGTACGTCAGTGACTCTCACAGCCGTTCCTGAGCACTCATAGAGTGGCTGTGAGACTCAGAGGCACTTATGAGCACTTATAAACCTGTCGGAGTCTCATGGCCAGTCACAAGTGCTCATGCACAGCCCGTGTGTTTGTGAGCGCTCATGTACAGCTCACCTGCTCATAATCGCTCACAAACACCATAATCCCTCATGTTTGATCAGAATCTTAGTACACATTTTCTGGTGAGCAAGGATGCCACAGCCGTGTCATGAATTGTTTGCTATCTGTCATGACTCCACTCCAAGGTGCTGATTCTGTGGACCTAAGATGGAAGAACATAGCATACTGACCACAGGACCAGAAGTGCTTCACATAAGTATCGATAGGTGCTCTGTCTCATCCTCCCTCCCACAATCATCTACTCGCACGAGAATCCACATTGCGTACCTTGTATTCTTCCTATGTCACCGGATGTCCAGTAACAGCATTCTCCCTAATGCAAATAATGTCCAAATTGGTGATGGCGCCGCTTTTCACGTCGCAAGACGGGATCAGGTCACAAATGTACATAATTACTCGGGAAGGGAGACTCAGTGAATCAATTTGGTATTTGGTCGGAGGTAACTGAACCTCCGGTCTAGAACGGAGAGATGTATCAAAGGTGCTCCGTGGGAGACATCATTGTATGGAGGAATGTGTCTACAACTGTTCTGGATGTCACTGTAAACGCTTACCGAGCGTCAACTTTCGAGACATCATGTGTAGTTGGCGAGATACTCGAGAGTATCCTGTGATCCTCACAACCTCAGTACCGTGGCTTTGCAAAAGTCGGATGGACCTGAAGAGATCGGAACGCCGAAGCTACTGTACCATTTCGGGATATTCGTCAGGGGGTGTGACCCGTGACCAAAATATCCACTTTTTGGTTTCGACAGAAAGGCCGGTCCACTGTGACCGGCCGGAAATTTTCGTGAAATTCATCATCTCTGGGCTATTTTTAGGCCATTTTTGTGACCGAACCTCCGGAAGTTTTCGACAGTCAGGCCTGGGACGCGTGACAGGGCGTGACATTTCACCAGAATGGGGTCTCCTGTGATGCGTGACCTGACGATCATCCCGAAATGGTACAGTAGTCTTCATCTTCTTCATGCTGATTACTACCTTGTACTCACAGTAGAGCTATAGGTCGGTGACTACCATAAAATCGGGATTCATCGAATTTCGATCCATTGTCATCTATTATTCCTGGTAGATTCAACCTTCGAGGGTTCTTGAAGCGATACTGAGCTCGAGGACTCTATCGAATCTCGGGGTTGCTCAGTCACAAGGGATCTCTGATTATGCACTGACCTGTGCCTCTTTTTCTTTTGAATCAAAACCCTTACCCTCTTTGCTCTACTCTATGCAGGTTTGTGATATCGGAATGGGTAGACCACTCGCTTAAGACAAATCAAACACTTGTTGATCTTGGTGTAGTGCTCATAACCTGGAATGACACGCAAGGCCAGGGCCACCGTACGTCCTGTATGACAATGTTTTATGCAACTTCAGTGCATCCAGAACTCCAGGAATATTGTCTTCCAGCCACTGTCCCCGGGTATAGTCGGAATTTCTGTCTTTGATTTCTCTATTTGCGTGATCAGGCAGTGCTTCCTGTCATGTGTGAGATTCATCACAACAGCAAGAATACAACGGCATTACTAGGATTATGACTCTGATTGAAGGCACTGGTTTGGTGGTCTTAACAACGACGAACACACAGCATGTTTAGAGTGGGGGTTCTCATAAGCAGCGATATGTATTGTCCGTCTGTCTCCCTCTTGCTGTTACCTATTTCTCATCTTTCTTTCTTTTCAGTTCTACCTTGCCCTAATAGCATGGCGGGTAGCAGGTTATTCACAAATGCAAGCAATGTCCAGATTGGTGATGGTGCGACCTTTCCAATCGCGGGTAGGGACCAAGTCACCATTTACAATGACTCGGGGAGGGAGTCACAGTGGGTAACTTTGGTACGTATGAATTTATTATGTCGAGAATAACATATTGAACCTCAAGTCTAGAATGGGGATAGATATCGAAGGATCCCCATGGGGGACATCATTGCACGGAGAAATGTGTCTTCGACTGTTGTGAACGTCACTGTTGACCGGCAAACCTCCAGGACATCACAAGAAGTGGGAGAGCTAAAAGTTGTCAAAGTTAAGAAGACTACCCAGCACGTTGGACTATTGGGACTTCCGGGAGGTTTTACTGCCGTCAGGGTTGAGATGGTAGAGAAAGATCAAGCTGAGGAGTTGAGCAATGTGAGTACAACTCGAGAGGTTCAATAAAAAGGGATATCATTACGAGTTACTGTAGATAATGGACAGGCTGTGCCGGGAAATGTCGTCGCAACGGTACATCAAGCTCCTTTGGCTGATGCATGACTGATTGAACTCTTACCAGGTCACCACTAATCACCCAGCTTGTTGGACTTGGCTGGTCGGAGCGGCCGACATTCATATTTCACGATGGTAAAATTTGTTCTCAGTGAGGCATGCTGTAGATGTTGACAGCGGACGTTGTAGAACTTTTGAACGGTGACGAATACACTGACAAGATTGTAGCCGAAGGCAATTGGATTGTATACTACTATCTTTACTATACAAAGGTATGCCTGCTGTATACATGCCCTGCATTGGCTGATAGTGCTTTCAGATGACCTCACTTTTCATTTTGCGGGGCGACAAGAGTCTTAAGATACCAGTGAGTGGGTTATTAATAGAAACAACTACCTATTAATAGCAGAGTAGGTGTTTGGGTCAGAGATGTTTTGGACATTCAACCCTAGAACCCACGTTTGGCAATACGACGTGGCCTCTGTTTCAATCTCACCACCGAACGACGACACCTCTTTTAGCCCACTTGGCTGCTTCCCAGCCCCACTTCGCCACAACACTCGTCCACGACTCGACGGCGATGGGATTATTGCATGCTTCGAGGAACAGTTTGGCCATTTCTTGCACCTGATTGCATCATTGGGTGGGACGAGGCACGTCGAGGACCTGTCAGATTTCGCACGACATGGCTTCTTGACCTTCGGGGCTGTTGTTGACCGCAACAAACCCAGAATTCTAGCTCACATCCCCTCCACCCCTTCTCCCGAGTGGAATTGTGGGAGTCGCAGTGCCGATGTTCACGCCAGTTACTCTGCCTTTGGTATGTTCACCTACCTATTCCATTCTCCCCCATGCTGAATTTTCCAGTCCCATCACGCGTTGATCTGTCATTCCAAAACACTGACTCTAACCAAGTGCGCATCGATTTCTCTCTTTGCCTTTCAGATGCACTCCAACGTCGCACTGCGTATCTCAGCCAGTCTATCTCATTTGCCAAAGACTGTGATTATCTTTACGGCCTTGACCTTGGTGAGTGATCCTAACAATTTCCTGCTTTCTTCTGCCGATCACCGTTTCTGCGCAGTGTTTATTGATGAGATCCGATTCTCCCTCGTCGGCACCTTTCAATATAACCCCGCGAAGTCTACTACCCCAGCGTACCTGTTCGTCCCACCTGTTCTTATTGAGGTGGTCGACGGCGTATATTGTGTACGTTATCCCCTTCCTGACACTCTCTTCTTCTGGTGCTCCGACCCCAATGGACAAGATGTCATTTATGAGGAAGACTGGGAGACATATGAAATCCCTCGGCTAGAAATCCTCACATGGATTGGCTCGTCGTGGTACTTCGACAGATACAAAGTGGTTCACAATCACCTACAGAAGAGGAATTACCCTCTGGATGGAAGGCAATACGCATTGGAATATGGTTATCCCGAGCTGAAATACGGTGTGTGATGCTCCAGCTCGACACTCGAGACTATTTACATGTTTATTGCTTCAGGTGATCCTCACAACACCAGTATCATGGTTATAGAAGAGCTGGATACAACTCAGGAAATCAATGGTTTCTCCGAGCGGTCGGAATACCGAGGCCAGTCTTTGTCATCCCACCGCATTGAGTACCACATCATACTCATGTTAGAGCCGTAGACGGCTCCCACCATCAAGGAAGCAACCCCGATGATGATGATAATTCGGTATTGGTCAACCCATCCTCCAATGAAGCAAAAGAGATCCAGCAACATGAAGCTCCCCAGACCGGAACAGGAGCAGGTATGATTTCTTACGACCCAGTCTTAAGCTCATCACTGATCCGTTCTCAGTCACGCTTCTCCAATCGAAGGCAACCAAGAGGGACCCGTACCACGTATCATTCACGAACTCGGTGAGTAGAGCCTTCGAATCTTACTCTGCTAGTCCTGACTGATATACCCACAGCAACGTCCCGTTGTTCTTCCCAATTTCAGCAGAACGAGTATCAACCACCGGCTTGGCCTTGAGCCATATACGAGCTTCTCGCGTTGGTTTGGTCGATCGCCGTGGTGGTACTTTCTGTCGGTTTTGACAAAGTGACACGGGTAGTTAGCGATACATGCCCGGAGAATGTGTGCGTCGAATTGATAGTCGAGATGGAGGAAGACGATGCGAATGACTATTGAACGAGCTGACGAGTGCCCGAACGAAGGCCCAACAATATCATGAGTGTAATAATTCGACGTATACAGTTCCCGTTAGTATTGCGATCAACCGATTAGCATTGTTCATGCTTACTCCTCTGTCTAGCCAGCGAACCAAGTTAGATGCACGTTCACAGGCCGAGGTCATAGAGAATCTCTTGAAGTTCCATGCTTTTCTCATACGTACCTGGCGGAGCAGAAGCGTAAGCAAAAGGTGCAAGTAAACAAAGGTAACGACCACACTGTTCTATGTTTCGACCCTTCCTATCGTATATCTCTGCTTTCGCTCCGACTCGCACTATCAACCTAATTCATCCCAGGTCTCGATGATTTTCAATACTCCCTTCCGATGAATGGGATCCAATAGAATGAGTATGGTCATCAGGATAGCAAGATTCGGGTCAAAAGGGAGAGCCTGTTTACATTCCTTGGCCGAGAAGATACGAGAGCATTTGTGAAGAGCTATCAAGCTCAAGACGAAACTGATCGACGTTGGGGAGATATATGAGCGGAGCAGAATTTGAGAACATACCTTTAGCATCATCAACGGTGACACAAGGTTGGCGTATTTGTTTACCTGCGAGGATCTGTAGTAGCCAGACATGGATGTTAGTCTCGAAGAGCAGCAATGACTGGACGAGACAATGCTAACCGAGATAGCCCGTCATATCCTCTCTCCCAACACCAACATCGTTTCTTTCGCGGTAATGGCCCCATCACGCGCACCAACGTTTCCAAATCGTGCCTTGAAAGGCCATAGTAGGCGTCACAATCGGTCTTTCTTCGTTTGTTTGCGACTAGAATGACCAAACGTCCGCCTGACCTTCAAGGAGAAACGGGAAGTCAACGAAACCAAAAGCTCACCTAACGAACCCCATATATCTTTTCCTTGAAACTGACAACCCGTTTCTCCCTATTGCCCTGTAGCATGGGTCTACGGCCCCAATACCAGCACTGACTGCTCCGCCGGTCGAAATGATTGCAACCCGCCGTGATACATCGAGTCGTTGCTCCGAGGTCAAGTTAGTGGGGCGAGAGAACTATAGAATCCCGGTAGGCCGTAGCGCTCGCCTCTCTGCCGAAGGATTCTGAAATTTCTAAAATCCCGCATGCTAGACGATTAAGTGCTTCAAGCCAACAGAATAACGCCTTTCTGAACTCTCACCGTCGTCACTTGACCCTCCTCACTAACCACAACCTCTGGCTGTTCGTTACTCGCGCGCAGCCCGCCCATGATGAGCCTACGGTAAGAGTAACCGTCTGTAAAATGGTTAGGTTGAACCACCCGATTGGGAAGTACACAACACCAGGAGCTCTAGTGGGAAACAACGAGCTGGCGGACGCGGACAAACTCGTTTTGGTGCGCAACCTTGAGCTGGCGAGTGTACTTCGGCACTGTCTGGTTGGTCTAAGGGAGGTTGTGGGCTCTGTTTCGGGGATATGTGTTCAGTCTTGTGTCGAACGGGTAGTTTATCACGAGTTGGCCCTATAATGTATATGATAGGTCGCCAAAATTAGTGTAGATATGATTCATTGTGACTTACCTCGTACTGTATATGACGTTCCGTACGAGCTACAGCCCGAACAAATCATTTGTGCGCCATGCATAATACATATTATACGTGGTTGGTACGGAGAGAAGCCAGGCCAAGGCACGCTACTTTACACATTTTTCCAGGGATTTTTCTCGTCCGTGAAATACAAAGGAGGGCATAGATATGGCGCTTACCTGGGCTTTGTTCGTACTCCTCCACGGTAAAATCATCGTTTTCATGAGCCACAAGACACCGATTAACCATCGAGCTCCGAGGGCCTTGGAAGATCTGCTATAGAAGGCGACTTTCGAGGTTTTGAACCTTCAAAAGGGCAGAGAAAAAGTTGGACTTGAGTATGCTCATCTAGAGAATCCAGAACACACAGCTGAGACCGATTCGAGCCATGTGAAGATGACTTCCCGACGTGGGAGGTACAGACTCAAAGGAATCAACCCGATACCACTTCCATGGGCTGGCCTCGAGACTGAACTCTGCTGCAGGTTGAGACGGCTAGAGGGTAACTCTTTGCCCGATAAGTTATGTTGTGGCAACCAGAAAACAAACGAGTTTGAACAGGGATGGGTAAGTATCGACGGCAGTAGCGCTTGGAGTTCTGTCGCTTCAATGTCGGTGAGCCGCCGAATGTGTAGTTTGTTTCTGGCTTTGATTAGATCTTAATGGCAAGAACAGTGACTTGCAGTAGAGTCAGAGAAACAGACAAGCACGACTCACCGAGAGTCAGACGAGATGCCGAGCTTCATGAGTTCTTGATTGTTTCGACGTACCCACTTCTACAGCTAGCATCGACTCTGATCTTCTCAATGTCGATGAATCAAAGCTTCCTCGTAAGTGGGACTGATAGGCCTGAGGCAGGGCGCGGCGCGGCGAAACTGAGTGTATGATTATAACATTTGTGAGAGAACTCACATGTTAAGCCTGCAGTGTACACTGTATTTTCACAACAAGTATTGCAAACTTCGAAGATCCGCATACAGATGTGAGAGTGCTGAGGGAGGGATCTATTGGACTTCTGAAGGTATGGTGATGGTTCGGGACAAGGGAGTTGTGATTACGCGATCCGAAATCTTGATTGCGTCAGAGTTTGAGGGCGCTTGTGGGTGCTTGATATATATTTAACGTTTGTCGTTCAGAGCCGTCGTGCACAGTTCATATTATAGACGATCTATAAACCCCTCATCCAAAACAAATGCAAGTTTAGCTGGAGTACGGTTACTCTGCACTTGTATGCTCACATCCTGATAGCCTCGGTCTCTCAGTCCCAATGAGGGATCAGTCGGCGTTATCCGACGTCGACTGCTGAAAACCGACGAAGACGCTGGCCGCCAAAAATTTGTTAGGATTCGTCAGATGACAACGAGTACTTTCCAATATACCGTTGTCATCTGACGAGTTCTGACGGGTAATGTAGAGGGTACATATCATCTAGCATTATCAGGTCACGTCAGATGTAGTCGAAATTCACCATTTATTCTGATTTGCACTGACTCGGACGATACCCAACAGCCATGTATGCCCATATCTATTGTCCCCCTGCCCGCTTCTCTTCACTCGCCACATCGCCACCAAACATATCTCCCAGCGTGCACCCTGGTCCCCAAAAGTACTATCACCCTCAACTACTGCTGATCAGATTTCAATACCATCGGTATGAAATTTGGAGGGATCGTAGCTTCCATGATACCTAGAAAGGGTCAAATCAGAAAGGAAATATCGTGACGAAATCAAACAACACACATTCAGGCTTGCCAGATCAGGACAGACTCTAAGCTAGTTTGAATGTCAATTGATCGAACCGATGCGTCGTCACTCATCCTGATTTTCGCCCGTGTCCTGTCAAGTAGGTATCAGTATCTACCAGTCCATCCATGACTCCATGGACAAACATAGCCGGACTTGTTTTGAATCTTGGGGGCAATTGCTCTACTAACGAGGCAGTTGATTCGGGGTAACCTTAAATACTAATGCAAAGACACTAGAATGTACCTGAAGACGCTCAAATTTTCCAATATTCCGGCCCGTGGGTGTCCTCTATAATCTCGGTATCTTCATGTGTATTACTATGTCTTGACAGAGTTATGAATACTACTATAGGCTGAACGCGCAGAGAAGAAACAAGAGAGATGATGGTGGTAAGAGGCAAAGGAACGATGGTGACGAACGCCTGGGCAAAAGGGTTTGTGGTACCGTGCGCACGGACCCGTCTAAACGGGTTCAAGTTCGGGTCAAGACACAAATTTCACTTGGTCGATCGATACTCCGGTTAAAATCTAAACAGACCGTTCGGAATAAGCCATCGGATGAAGTCGATGTTGTGTTAGAATTCATCAGAGTCTTGTTTCTGGGTCGGAAGACCTCCGTTCACGTCAGATGACATCGACTGACTTCTCGCTGGGTCTCGGTCTTCAGATCATGCAATACCGCTGACGGTGGAAATTGACTGAGGCCTGATAAACCTCGACAAGAACTGTCTCTGGCGACGCTCCAACTACACGCTCGCCATAGCCTCATACAAGTGCCTGCCTTCACTACCCTGAATCTTCAAATAGGTGTTTAATCCTCTTGATACAGCAAGGTCATCTATTGCCTTACACGACATGGTATACGGCGTTGCGACCTCCACCAGGTCCAAAGCTATTCATGGAGGATCAGGGACATTGAGATTAGCCAGTTGGCAGTATACCTAGCTAGAAGATTGGTATTCTCAACCTATGCTCTTGCTTCTTTCGAGTCACAGCCCTTACCCTTTTTGGTTTACTGCGCAGGCTTGCAATGTTGAGTTGGGCAGACCACTCGGCGCTCACTTGGAATGAACTATTAAACACTCATTGACAATGGTTCTCTGTGTAGCGCTCTTAGTTTCAAAAGACGCAGAGAGGTCAGGGAGTCGGTACATAACGCGCGGCTCCAATAAATGAATACAAGCCTGTTACATTCTGATTTTAATCAATCACAATCACTCGTTATAGATTTGCATCGCGCGCGGGGAATATTTTCCTTGTATTTATGTTACACTTAACTTAAAAAGTATTGTGTCCAAATGAGCCGCCAGCGTCTGTTCTTTGGTATCGAGTCCTATCTTCTTGAACTGTTGCAGACATGATTTCGCTCGTATCCTCCTCGAAACACGACTTTTTATCTCTTGAGGCAACGTGCCACCATTAGTTAAGTACCGCATGCGCGGTGCTGAGGCTTGACGCGCTACCCGGGCTTAGCATCCATAACAGCCAGCTTACCTTCTCAAAAGGTCAGGTCTAATTACTCTGGCCTGTAAGCTGCTTATTCTATAGCATTTCCTATACATGCTTGTGATAGATTGAATGTCAAAGCGAAACTAGACAAATCATACGCTGATTGATTCCGATTCAGAGCCGAGACGTTCATAGACTTCAGCGGACGCAGGGCTTAGGTTTTGGTACGTGCTAAATAGCATTCATCAAGAACTCCGGGGAACCACCCTACTCGGCAATAGCCTACCCGACTTTCACTCTTCTTTGGGAGCCTGTCGTCTTCCTCTCCCTTGAGGATCCGCTAGTCATCGATGCGTGAAGTCCATCGCAACAGCACCAACGTCACAGTATTGCCACACCTTTGATGGCACACATACACTGTTTTGCCATGCCACCAGTTGTGAGTACGCTCGGCGGTTTTGACTTTGTGAATTCAATGACGGGAGCACAGCAAGTTGACGATGGGTTGTATTGATGGATATTGTCTGTGCGTCTCTCCCTCGGACTCCCCTCGCTGTCATCTATTTAACAAGGGTCCTCCCTCCTACCGTTCTTTTCGGTTTCCCCTCGCTCAACGAGAATGGCCAGCAGCACTTTCTTCCCGAACACAAGTATTATCCAGATCGGTGATGGTGCGATCTTTCCAATGAGGGATCAAGTCAATGTTTACAACGACCTGCTTTCCCCTTTCGAATCGCAGCCGCGACTCTGATCGATACGTTCTACAACATCTATTGCGCAGGCTCGTGATTTGAGGTGGGTATAGGAAGAATCAAGGGCTCATTTCACTGGTGTAGCATAATCTTGCGCTCATAGAGCTAATCAGAACTATGGTAAATACTGGACGGAAATTTCTATACGACTTTGGCACATCTGGAACTCCCTAATGGTTATTCCACTGGTAGTCGTTAGAATCTCCCTGCCACAGATTCTCTCACTGCGCAATCAGGCAGTGTACCATCCGTGAGATTCATCACGACAGCAAGAACCGCCAGACATTGCCACAGTGATGAAATCCTCTGCTATTGGTCATGAGTCTGTTCGAAGGCACTAGTTCAGTGGACTTGGACAGGACAAATGCAGGGTGTTTGTAGTCTGTTGACCACGAGGCCAGCAGAGGTTCACATAAGTATCGATGGATGTTGTCCATCCGTATTCGTCTCGCTTTCATCTATTCCACGGGATTCTCCCTGTCTTTCCCTCCAATTATTCCTCGCCCTGTCAGAATGGCGGTTAGCAGATTCTTTACGAACGCAAGCAATACCCAGATCGGTGATGGTGCGACCTTTTCAAATGTGGGGAGGGATCAAGTCAACGTTTACAATGACTCTGGGAGGGAGTCACAGTGGGTAACTCTGGTACGTAGGACTTTATTCATGAATAACACGCTTGAACCGCCGAGTCTAGAACGGGGATACGTATCGAAGGTTCCCCATGGGGGAAATCATTGTACGAAGGAACGTGTCTTCGGCTGTTGTCAATGTCACTGTTGACACTCGGCGAGCCTGCAGAACATCACAAGAATTAGCAGAGCTGAAAGGGGTTCAACTGAGGAAGACTACCCAGCATGTTGGACTATTGGGACTTCCGGGAGGTTTTACTGCCGTGAAGCTTGAGGGGATGGAGAAAGATCAAGCCGAGGACTTGAGTAGTGTGAGTGTGATTCAAGAGGTTGGATAAAAAGGATAACGGTACGAGTTACTATAGATAATGGACCGGCTGTGCTGGGAAATGTCGTCGCAACGGTACACCAAGCTCTGTTTGACTGAAGCATTACTGATTTAACTATTACCAGGTCACCACTATTCACCCACTTGGTTGGACTCGGCTGGTCGGAGCGGCCGACATTTATATTTCACGATGGTAAAATTCTTCTCAGTGAGGCACGGTGTAAATGTTGACGGCGAACATTTTAGAACTTGCAAACGGCCAGGAATACATGCGCAAGTTTATAGCTCAAGGCAACTGGGTTGTATACTACTATCTTTGGTATATGCAGGTATGCCTGGTTCTTCAATATCCTGCATTGGCTGATAGTGCTTTCAGGCTATATCATTTTTCACTTTGGACAATGACAAGAGTCTTATGATCCCTGTGAGTGGGTTATTTATAGAAACAACTACCTTTCAATAGCACAGTAGGTGTCTCCATCGGAGATGTTTTGGACATTCAACCCCAGAACCCACACTTGGCAGTATGACGTGGCTTCTGTTTCAATCTCACCACCGAACGACGACCGCTTATATCCAATTTACCATCCCCCACCCCCACTTCGCCAAGACACTCGTCCCCAACTCGACACTGACGGAATTATTGCCTGCTTCGAGGAACACTTCGGCGACTTTTTCCACCTCACTGCGTCATTGGGTGAGACAAAACACGTTAAAGACCTCTCGGAGTTTGCGCGACATGGCTTCTTGACTTTCGGGGCCGTTGTTGACCGCAATAAACCCGAAATTCTGGCCCACTTCCCCTCCACCCCTCGTGCGGAGTGGAAGTGCTGGAGTCGCAGTGCCAATGTTCAAGCTAACTACTCCACATCTGGTATGTCCATCTACCTATTCCATTCTCCCCTGTGCTGACTCGTTCAGTCCCCTCGTGTGTTGATCTCTTATTCCAAGACACCGACTGCAACCGAGTGGACCTGCACTTCTCTCTTCACCTTCCAGATCCACTTGGACATCGCACTGCGTATCTCAGTCAGTCCGTCCTATTTGCTAAAGACTGTGATGACCCTTATGATGACCTTGGTGAGTTTCTCCAACAATTCCCCACTTTCTCTTGCCAATGTTGATTTCTGCGCAGTGTTCATTGATCAGGTCCATTTCTCCCTTGTCGGCACCTTTCAATACAACCCCGCAAAATCTACCACCCCAGCGTACCTGTTCGTCCCGCCCATTCCTGTTGAGCTGGTCGACAACGTACATTGTATACGTTATCCCCTTCGCGACGCTCCCTTCTTCTGGTGCTCCGACTCCAATGGACAAAATATCATCTATCAGGAAGACTGGGAGGCATATGGAATCCCTCAGCTAGAAATCTTCACATGGATGGGCTCATCGTGGTATCGCGGTGTATACGAAACAGTCCATAGTCACCTACAGAAGAAGGATTACCCTCTGGATGGAACACAATACGCACAAGAACATGGGTATCCCGAGCTGGTATACGGTGCGTAATGCTTCAGCGCAACACTCGAGAATATCTTCACGTTTATTCCATTAGGTGATCCTCACAACCCCAGTATCACGGTTATAGAAGAGCTGGATACAACTCAGGAAATCGGGAGTTTCTCCGAGCAGTCGGAATACCAAGGCTGGTCTTCGTCACCCCTCATTTTGCCGGTTACTACCTTGCACTAAGTCTATACCTGTAGGGAACGCCAGCAATCAAGCAGACAACCCCGGCGATGATGATAGTCTCATAGCCCTCGACCCATCCTACAACAAGGCAGAAGAAATTCAACGTGATGAAGCTGACCAAATCAAGACAGGCGCGGGTAAGTCTCATTGCTCATCCATTCTCAGTTACTGCATCGCCGATCAAAGGCAGCCAAGAGGGATCCGTACCACGTATCATTCACGAACTGGGTGAGTTAAATCCTCAATCTATACTCTGCTGATTCTGACCGGCATACCCATAGCACCGTCGTGTCATCCTTCCCAATTCCAACACAACGAGTGTCAACCGCCGGCTTGGCCTCGAGCCATATACGAGCTTCTCGTGCTGACTTGGTCAATAGTCGTGATTGTACTGTCTGTCTGTTTTGACAGAGTGACACGAGTGATGGACAGTACAAGCCCAGAGAATACGGGCGTCGAATCGGTAGTCAAAATGAGGGAAGACGATGTGAATGCGAATGACTAAGAAACAAGCCGACGAGTGCTGAAACGGAGATCGTTTCTACCAACAACTTCATAAGTGTAATAATTCGACGTACATAATTCCCGTTTGTAGAGACCGATTATCACTATCCATGTCTATTCCTCTGACCGCCCAGCGAGAGAAGTTCAGATT
Organism: Marasmius sp. AFHP31; assembly: GCA_024721195.1. Taxonomy (NCBI): domain Eukaryota; kingdom Fungi; phylum Basidiomycota; class Agaricomycetes; order Agaricales; family Marasmiaceae; genus Marasmius; species Marasmius sp. AFHP31. Next base: position 18,985 of record JANHQD010001999.1, read on the forward strand.
ATGTTTATAGGTCGAGGTTATTGAGGATCTCTTGAAGTTCCATACTTTCCTCGTAGGTACCTGGCGCACTAGAAACATAAGCAAAAGGTGCAAGTAAACATAGGTAACGGACACACCTCATTACATTGCCAGTCCTATGTTTCAAACTTTCCTATTATATAGCTCTGCTTTCACCCCAGCTCGCGCTATTCACCCAATTCATCCCAGGCTTCAATAATTGTCAGTGTTCCTTTTCGATGAATGTGACCCAATAAAGCGAGTGCGGCCATCAGGATAGCAAGATATGGGGCCTCGAGAGTCAAAAGGGAGAATCTGCTCACATCCCTTGGCCCAGAAGATACGAGAACATCCGTAAGAAGCCCTCGAGCTCGAGACAAAGCTGATCGACGTTGAAGAGAGATATGAGTGGATTGAATGCGAGAACGTACCTTTGGCATGGTCAACGGCGACACGAGGATGGCGAATTTGTTTACCTACAAAGATCTGTAGCAGCCGTCCATTAGTCTCAGAGAGCAGCAATAGCTGAACGAGACAATGCTCCCCTAGGTACCCCATCACATCCTCTCTCTCAACACCGATACCGTTTCTTATCTCGCCTTTCCTTCAGCTGAGGTGATGACCTCACCACAGGCACCAAAGTTTCCGTATCATGCCTTGCGAGGCTATCACAGGCATCATAATCGGCCTTCTGTTGTTTGTTTGCGACTAGAATGACCAAACGTCCGCCTGAGCAAGGAGAAATGGGAAATCAACGAAATCAAGCTCACCTGACGAGTTACACCCTACATAGCTTTTCCTTGATACTGGCAGATTGACTCTTGATAACTTTAGGCCTGTTGTGGTGGTTTCTGTAGTATAGTTTTGCCCTTTAGTGACAGGTTCCCGTAAGCACAGTGGAACGATATGAGAAATAACGTTCGAAGGGAATGTACAGTTATCCACCCGGTCATCGTTATAGTCGGTATTTACGCTATAATCCCAATTACTCAGTGTAGAAACCACGATACCATTGACAATGTCCACATGAGGGTGAGGTTTAGCGGGAGGATCCAGTGGTAACAAACCAGAGTGAATGGCTTACCATCGACGAAGGTAAACCCTTCATCAGGATACGGAGGTTGGCCATGGGAAGACGAAGCATAAAGCTGTCGCGTAAACAATGTGTTCCTCCTCACAAACCCAGTCGAAACGCCGGGACCCCATCGATCCTCCAATTCGCACTACCATATATACAGTTTGACGGCCTAGAGTGAACGATAAGTAAACATACGAACAGAAAAAAAACAATGCGTATGAGAAGAGCATACTGTATTGGATTGGAATCCTTTATTTGAAAGGTACTTCATGAGCAAAACCGCTGCATCCACTCCCTTGCGGCGTGATCAACAACTTGGCTCAAGACGTATCCGTCGTATCAGGCCCACTCAAATCCAAACTCCCTCCCAATCTTTTTACCCAAGCGATACATACCCCATTCCCGAACCTATCATTCGTCACCAGCTGTGGCAGCTTGCTCAGGTACGGTTGCAGAACCTCATCTAACTTGCCTCCTTGCTCTCCGTACCACCCACCAATGAGCTTAGACCCGACTTTGCCTTGGACGCTCCCCTTTGTCAAGGTAAGCTCGCCACCGAATTCAGGTAGAAGGTTCGATTTGTTGGTGACAAAGGTGTGGAAGTCGATGAGAGCTTGGCGTGCAGCTTGTGCGTCTGAATTACATGAATACGAGTAGATGATAGAGTAACTTGGTGCAGCAAATGTCTCAACATTGATAGAGGTCGTTATTCCGAATGTGGGAGCTGCACCTCGGAGTGCCTTGGGAAGAGGGGGAGAAAACGAGAGAGGGTCAAAGAGGAGACAGAAATCAAGATAATTATCCTAAGTGACCTTCACAGCCGTCCCATTTGCCAGAACCAATGTAAGCCCCCTCATTTTCTAGGTGAATCCAAATCCTTCGAATGCAACATCGAGTCAGTCGACTGACCCATAACGACGGGAAAAGACACAAGAACAACTTGACCACACTTGAATGGCAAATGCCCCAATCCCAAGATACGGAACGTTCCATGGGGCAACGTTCTCCCCTTCTTGTCGAGTTCCACTGCGACATTCCCAAGTCGGTTTCAGGTCTCGATCTTCATGGTATGTGACGACTCGTCGACGGAAATCGTATTCATACCGCTCATATCGATGACGAAGGTTCCGTATTCCCCACCGAGGAGAGTGCGCGTCCGTCAAATCGTCAGCCTGAACCGTCCCATTGACAACCACTAGGAGCTCTAGTGGCAAACAACGAGCTGTCAGACGTGCACAGACTCATTTTAGTGCTCAGTATTGGGCTGGTGAGTGTACTTTGGCACAAATTCTGGTACTGTCAAAAACGATGGTTAATACGCTTCCTGGAATGTAGCCGGCTCGGATCGAGGTAAGAAGGTGTCTGGTTGGTTGTCTAAGGGAGGTTCGGGGCTCCTGATCGTGTTTGTGTGTTTGATCTTGTGTTGAACGGGTCGTCTCCGTCGAAATTGGCTCTATAAAGTAGAGGTCGTCAAAGCTAGCATAGGTAAGCTTCATTGCGACGTATCTTGTACTGTACACAATGTGTCCCGCGGTGGTCACGGACTCAATGATCTTTTGCGCGCCCAGTATGTGATAGTAACCAAAAAAGAGATGAGGCCATGACACGTCACTTCACACTTTTTCTAAATTAACGATCTTCGGCAGAATATGACTCATGCTTCCCTCCCTCTGAGCCATTTGCCGCGTGCCTTCACATGTGGAACGGATTTGGTTTATTCTAGTTGAACTTGATGAGTTTTTGCCCTCTCCAAACGGCGATGAATGAACCAAGACTGGGAGCTCCAAAATTAATTACCGTTCATAGAATCCCGGACGGGGAATTTTGCTGGCAGATTCAAAATACAGAGAGAACATATCTGAACGGAAAGCCAGGAATCAGAGAACGCTCCATTCTCCCGCACTCGACTACGAGGTAGGCATCCAAAGGAGGTCTTTCAACTTTTGAGTCGAGTCCGTAGCAAGGTGAGAGAAGCCGAAGGAATGAGTATCCTGACAATGTACATAGCAACGGTGGTATCGCACGGTAAATTAAGTCCTAGCAGGAGAGTTCTCCTTGTGGATGTCCTTGATATCGAGAGAGAGGTGAATGAACCGGGGAAATTAGAAAAGTGGCGTATCAAGCACACCATTCAACGTGTTAAACCTCTGACCAAGACGTTCGACCGAGAGGCGGTCAATTCCAAAACTTCGCTCAAACCCCCTCTATCAGTTATCGATCGGTTTTGTAAGTATGTCTGATATTTAAATCCTTGTTTCTGGAGTCCAAAAGGGAATCGTCATTAAGATAGGTTCTCTGAATGAACGTCCGACCGGGCGCACCGAATGATAATAAACAATGATGTTTATAGATTGAACCTCGTTGGGTTTGACCTTCACGTTCGAGTAAAAAGATATATGATAGACTCGGCGTCGACATCTTCCAGAATACCCGTTGAAAGCCAGAGGATAGTCATCGAAAACGACATGGTTGGGGAAAGAAACAGGAAATAGGATAAAATCGGTTGACTACGCTACAACTGAGAAAGTACAGAATGCTGGGCCTAGACAATCGGCCCGCCTGCCGCCAATATCCCGAAGTTCAAGCTCCGCTCGAACCTATCACTTTTCACCTTAACGAGTCGGCGTAGTATACAATTTCTAGCGTCCTCATTACCGCCAAAAGGTTTGGCTAGGTATTCCCTTCCTTCCTTTCATTTGCCAAGCACTGGAACCCAAAAGTCCGAGTAGAAAAACAAGCGACCCTGCGTGTTGGAAGGAGACTGGGGTTGATTGGGCGGAATTTGAGGGCGTTGAATCATGTCGGGTCGAAGACTTAACCAGTTGCTTTTGGCCATTATGGCACGGGAATAGTCTTCCCAGTGTCTTCCCATGTTCAATGATGACGTCTAGTCGCTTTGGTGTCGGATATCATTTGCGGTCCGGTTCTTCGATACAAGAGCGTCTATTCAGGGACAAATTTGCGGTCTCCTGGCGAAGCGAGCCCGAATACCTCATCACATTTCATGTCTTCCCTATTTCTTCTCATTCATCATTCATAAACCCTTGCCGCGCGGTATTCGAGCGCCTTTCCAGATGAGCGGTGGGAGCGGAGTTTTGGCCACCAAAATTATAGCCAACACGATATCATTCTCATGGTCTTTATATAAGTGATCGATACTCTCGATCTACACCAAGGGTACCTATCCCCCGCCTTTTATATAACTGGTTGCGGAATTACGACTCTGTCAGGACCTGTATGACCAACGGAAGTTGGCGAGCCCCGGAACTGGCATGTGAGTTTCCTTCTCTAAAAGGGACCTTTTCTCTTTCGAATCACAGCCCTTACCCCGATCGGTATGTTCTACAGCATTGACTGCGCTGATTCATGATTTCAGGTGGGTAGACCGCTCATATGGGAAGAATCAGAGAGGATTAGACGCTTATTTGAAGTTGTGTAGCAGTACCTTGCGCTGTAAGACACGGAGAACGCAGGACTGCGGTACTATGTAGGTTCTGCAAGGTAATATTCTATGTGATTCTAGCAAATGTGGAATTAACTAATCGTTATCCCTCGACCAGTGGAATCCCCCGCTGCGGTTTCTCCCTCTGCCCATCAAGGCAGTGTACCATGCGTGAGATTCATCACGACAGCAAGCACATCAAGACGACATTGGCATAGTGATGAACTCTTTCACTATGCACTGGTTCAGTGGACTTAGTCAGGCCTAATGCAGTATGTTTGTAGTGTGTTGACCACGAGGCCAACAGAGGTTCACATAAGAATTGATGGATGTTGCCCATCCGTCTCCCTCTCTCGCTGTCATCTATTCCACGGGATTCTCACTGTGTTTCCTTCTGATTTTTTCTTGCCTTACTAGAATGGCGGTCAGCAGATTCTTTACGAACGCAAGCAACACCCAGATTGGTGACGGTGCGACCTTTTCAAATGTGGAGAGAGATCAAGTCATTATCTATGACAACTCGGGGAGAGAGTCAAAGTGGGTAACTTTGGTACGTAGGGATCCATTCTATCAAGAACAATACTTTGAACCTTGAGTCTAGAACGGGGATACATATCGAAGGTTCCACATGGGGGAGATCATTTTGAAGAGGAATGTGTCTTCAACTGTTATGACCGTCACTGTCGACGCGCAACGAAATTGCGGGACATCGCAAGGATTGAGAGACCTAAAGGCGCTTAAAGTCAGGAAGACTACCCAACATATTGCACTATTGGGACTTCCGGGAGGTTTTACTGCCGTTAAGTTTGAGACTGCGGAGAAAGATCAAGCCGAGGAGCTGAGCAACGTGAGTACAACTCAAGAGGTCTAATATAAAGGATAATGATATGAGTTACTGTAGATAATGGACCGGCTGTGCCGGGAAGTGTCATCGCAACGGTACGTCAAGCCTCTTTTGGACGACACATCACTGTATCAACTTCTATTAGGTCACCACTAATTACCCAGCTGGTTGGACTCGGCTGGTCGGAGCGGCCGACATTCATATTTCACGACGGTATGATTCGTTCTCAGTGAAGCACGGTGTAGATGTTGATGGCAATTGTTATAGAGCTTGCAAACGGTGACAAATACATTGATGAGATTATAGCTCGAGACAATTGGGTTGTATACTACTATCTTTACTACACACAGGTATGTCTGGTCTCTTTTGATGTCCCGCATTTGCTGATAGTGCTTTCAGAGGATCTCATTTTTCACTTTGGACGACGACAAGAGTCTTGGGATCCCGGTGAGCGAGTTATTTATAGAACCAACGGCCTATTAATAGCACAGTAGGTGTCTCCATTGGAGATGTTTTGGACATTCAACCCTCGAACCCACGCTTGGCAGTACGATGTGGCTTCTGTTTCAATCTCACCACCGAACGACGACATCTCTCTTGACCCACTTTCCTATCCCCCAGCCCCACTTTGCAAAGACACCCGTCCCCGACTCGACGCCGACGGGATCGTTGCCTGCTTCGAGGAACAGTTTGGCGACTTCTTGCACTTGGTTGCATCATTGGGGCAGACAAGGCACGTCAAA
>JANHQD010002000.1:0-34863 GCA_024721195.1 Marasmius sp. AFHP31
TGATTGGTCAATGAGAGTAGAAAGATAATCATGCAGACTTGTTGATGGCATACATTGTTGCAACAATTATCTTGTACTTGGTGTAGACCCTGCTTCCAGCAATCTGTCCTACTTGATGGACTGTCCACCAGATACGACCAGCTGTGAGACCATGGTGAATCAAATGAAGAGCTGTCTACTTGGAAATGATTGAACATACCAGTGAGTAAGGTCAAGAGAGAGGCATATACAGCAGAAATTATCCCGATCATCTGGTTGATGTCAATGGACCTTTTATAGAGAGCTGTGGAATAATGCTGATAGGCTGCAACATTGACTGCATATGCCACAAAGCCAATTGCTGGTCAGCAGTGACAAGGAAGGATGAGAACAACCACAAGAGTTACCAGATATGCAGGTGACTCACTATCTGTAACAACCACAACAAAGGCAAAAGGGTACAGAATCCACTTGTTATATCCCCAGATAACATAGCAGCGGTGGACCTAGCAGAGGTATAAGAACCTCAATTCAGTGTGTCACCAGATGGTTAAAATACTTACCATCAAGTAATCAAAGATAAAACTAGGCAAGCTAGTTAAGTTTGGAGGTTGGAGGAGAGAGTAAGGCTCACCTGGCTATGCTAGAAGAAAATAACTCCAAACCCCTTTGTCAGAAGCACAGCCTCAGCTTTCACATCCCATATATTAGAATCAGGCTGGAAAGACACACAGCTGGGTGGCAACTACAGAAAGTGAACTTTTGCCTGCAGCACATTCAAAGAAAGGAACATAGTCATTTGTCTTGACAGCTTTGAAGGCAATGAAGTTTTGGTCCATGTACAACCACACTGTGGTAATGTTGGAGATGGTGGTCAGTACAAAAAGGGCAATGATCCATCTCATGTATGCTTTTGAGGCAGGTGATTGGCGATGCCAAAGGACATTGATGGACAACCCAAATATGATGATATATATCCCTGTCAAGATATTTATATCAGTACTCAGTGGCCCCACACAGAGATTGACAATATGTGCTCTGACTTACCATATATCAGAAACATCACCTGTCAAGAACACCAGCAAAATCTTTGGTCAGGAGCATGCACGGCTGCACAACTAGAACAAGAAGCGTACTGAGAAGGAGGCAATAGGGAACACAATGACTTGCCCAATGGAAGTGAAAGGCTTCATTGCTTGTTGTGCAATCTCTGCTTCTGAGGCCATGTTATGCAGAGGGTAGAGTGTTTCAGTGAAAGAGGCAAACACTGAGATGTTCTTCTGTTTCTAGAGTGGTGCTGTTCTTATTTATGTTCTAGTAGCCAACACAGTGACCTCATCAATATCAAGCAAACTAATCCTACATCAGGACCAGGAGATGCCCAACAAATTCTCTCCCAAGAGAGCTTGTCTCAGTCACTCAAATCAAGATGTACTGTATATACAACCATCTGAACCAGAATAGGGTGAATGTAAGTTGTGTCATCTAGTGAGCCAAGTACACTGTTGATCACATAATAACGGTTGTCCAGATGATTCATATTCTCCACATCAAAGCAGTAACTCATTATTCATTCTCGTGTGTTGCAGCATAGGTCAAAAAGGTGAACTGCGAAGTATATCCCCAATAATAGGTGCCATGTAACTTAGAGATTAGATGTGAACCCCAATTAATGTAGCCACTAACCAATTCATGAGGAGTCCACCAGTGAGCTCCCTATTGATGACTTAGAGATAAAGAATGTAGATAAAATCCTGTCTGTAGATAGGCAGAACACCTAAAATCAGAGCTCACCTGCTGACGCTGCGGCCTCACTTCCTTACTCGTTTCACTGCGATTTACGTGTGGTCAGAATCAGTAATGAAATTTACAGTTGTACTTGATATTAAAACACTGTCGATCATGCGTGTTTCCAGTGCCACTAGAATGATAGTGGTGAAGCGAGCTGGCCGTAGCCATATGGTCCTATCGAATGCTGTAGAAGAGAGGCTACTTGGCAAGAGTTCAAGGTTGAACACTCGCGGAAAATGGATTCTCCCTCCTGCATAAGACAAACATGCCATTTTCGGGATCGACACCTAGGTATCCAACAGATGAAACTGGCGCTCGGGTAGCACAGATACTCAGTACTCATGTTCACCTTGCTATCACAGAGAAATCAAACCACAATCTGAAACGTAGCTGGTCAAATTTCTGCCCAACTCCACCCCTCTGTTGGTTACTCAGACACTTATCAGTAAATGACGCGTCTCGGCATCTTTGACCAAGTGGGTTGGTAGGCATCAAGCAAAGAGAATGGAGTTCTGGAGCACAACTGCATTCCCTGGATGCTTTCAATCCAAATGCGTGACGTTACTCTTCTTGCCCAACCGTTCCATATCCAGCCTCCCATCTGTACGTTGCATTCTCCTGTTGTTCTTCAACATACACGCGTCGACGAATATCACGCTCGGAACAGCGCAGCTGAACCCAAAACCCATTCCCGATCGTATAATGCAGTGCATCGAGGAGGAAGGAGTTTCACGTGGCGGCCACCACTTTGATGGTACCTATCATTGAATGGGTTGCGAGGGTTGATGTAGGAGTAGTGCCCGACACCATCTTTGCGAATAACGTAGCCATACAGTGTGGTCCTGAAACACCCGGCATGACTAGGAAGGTTGCGGCATAGCGAACATAGGGGTGGTTGGCTCCGAGGAAGATGGCGATGGATACGAGAGTTGTTATGATGATGAGCATGCGGGGACGACTGCCTGTCACTCACCTGAGATATGAAAGGGGCGTATAGAGTTGTTGCTGGTATGGTGGTTGATGGGTTTCGAACAATAGTCGGGAATGAAGGCTGAGTGAGAGCGGTTAGAGTAATGTTGTGGAGGGAAAGGATGAGTGAGACTGAGAAATTGGCTTGTTCGAAAATTCTCTGTAATGTCTTCGTGAGGTCCAGATGGTTAAGAACCTGCGGATGGCCGACCCGCGCATACGTCACTCTTGTTATGGCTAGTACCTACTCCTCTTTGGAGAGCCATCGTACCGTCCCAGTTCTATCATCGAGGGTAGCAAAGTGTATCAAAGCACTACCACAAGTGATGAGACCCTTGACAGCAAGGATCATTCACCAGCCGTGGAGTAAATGAAAACGAGGTTGACAAAGAGTTCTGAACGAAAACAGCCCACCGAAAGCTCCAGAAATAGACGCCATGGACATGTATACCAAAACGTGGAAGGTAAGCTCGCGCCTAGCATACCATCACAGGAAGTAATAAGATAGTGTCACTCATTAGAAGGCGCCTAGATGTAAAATTCGAGATACTCCAAGGATTGTTGAACAAACGAAGATCAAAGCAAACACCAGCAGCCTGAGCCGTGTCCTACACAAGCACGGCTTTTACTGATAGATGTTGTAGGGTGCCCAAGGCGAGTGTAGTCTCGAGGATCAAGCAGCTCAGTCCGATTGGCTTGCATAGAGTATTCAAGGGGAATTGAAAAACGATGCGGGGTATCTAGGAAATCAACAAGACGGTTGTGGTGGTTGAGGATCTCGTAACCGAGGCCTTATCCAGGATCGACGATGCGTGATTTTCCTATGAGCCTATAGGGTCAGAAAGAGATATATTGCACAGTGAAACTCACCAATACGGTTTGCTCGATTCATAAAACAGGTCAAGGGAAACATTGACACGACAGGCAGAGTCAATAGTAACCACAACGGAGCTTTTCCTGTCGTATCATCTTGAGCTGTAGCATTCCCAAAGGTATCAGAGACCGTATAAATACTGCTTTGCGGATCTGGAGACTTATCTAACGGCTTGGGTATCCTTGGGAAGAGATGTGACCGAATGACGGGAGTTAGCTGCAGCACTGAGGCGAGTTATATCAGGAAAAGAGTCCCCATCATCCATCATGTGTAAGTGAGCCCTCGAGTCATTCCCTACACCTGAGATGATGAAACTGATCCTCTTGCAGTCCTTGACACCATTGACCCGGGATTGAGAGCCTGAGAAATATAGTTAAAGCCTACAAATGAGTTATTTGCTGTTCATGCAGACAAGTTCGAGCTTGTTGTTGGGCCTGTGAGCTTTGTGAATGAGTAGACATGGTGGTTCCAGACAAAACTTACTGGACGTTTAGCCAGCGAAGTCCGGATTGGCGTTTATGAGGCGCTTAATGCAGCTCGCGACATCCATTGCTTTTTCTCCTCTCGAATCCTTACAATGCGGCAACAGCATCTTTCTGGAAGAGAGCATTCGATTTCCTAGCAAGTTAGATTGCAGCTAACCTGCATCAGTTGTTCTAACTGAAATTTACCAGTTAGGTCTGGCCAAGTTGAAGGAGCTACAAAGCAGTGTTTGACCTACGACGAGGCTTGAGGCTTAATTCTTGACTGCCATTTACGGTGCATAGGCCCTTACTCTGTAAGCTTTTATTCTTTTCGTTGCTCAGACAGCGCACCTTTGCCTATCTACAAGTTGTTCTGACCGAAACCGAACAGTTCGATCTGGCCAAACTGAAGGAAGCAGTGGACATCCAATAGCAATAGCGTTCACCCTGTAGCGAGGCTCGATCTCTAGTTGTTATTTACGGCGCGTATGCTCGCAGTTGGTGGGCCCCTACTATTTCCGTTGCGCAAAGTCCTAGTTTTTACCCCGATGTTCGCCAGATGCTATCCTGCTAGTGGTAACTTTGTACTACCTAGCTTTTCGGCTCAAAGCCATGCTTTTCAAATCTTGCTCCCCTCGTTATCTCTCAATTTGGTGTCGCTCAAGGCGCTACGGCGGTTGCCTGGTTTAAGCCGCGATGGCTTGTTGTATGCATATGTTGGCTATGGGAAGACAATAGCGACCGGTAGATCCTTGATGGATGGTGGGGGCCCTTGCATATACAGGTGTGTGACCCTTGCCTTTCGTTGTAATCGCCAGTCCTTACATTTCTTTCTACTAGTGCTCTATTACTGTTATCATATCGTCACCTTGAAGTCCTTGGAAAGCGTAAAGTATCTATCTCGTTACTCAAGACAGACAAAATCATTCACGGATAACCTAGCTCTGCACAATAATCACACGTGCGATACCAAATACTCGAAAATCGTCACGCCCTAGGACACGATGCCTCTTGATGCCATTCACCACACTTTATCGGAATCTCCGGTCTAGGTAGAAACTCGGTCACAGGCTAGCCCAAACCATCTGGCGCCCACATGAATACGAATCAAACTTCAGAAACCCCACCTGCATCGTGATACTGCCACAACCCTACATCGGTAAACCGGCAAAAATCTTTCGGCCTTTTCCGGCTTTCTTACATAGCGAGACGAGCTGGCGAGGTAGTTTATCTTAGGGTACATTACCTGAGTCACAGTTGTGACGTAGTCAGCCAATTAAATCTTGTATTCTTGTATTCGGCTTTCTTGGAAAGTCAAAAGTCCGAAAGCCAGGAAGCCGCGACTTGCAGCATGGTCTCCCCGTGAGTTTCTCCAATACAACTTCCTTATAATACCTTAGTTTTTTTGCTTTCTGGTGCCGAAAAACACCTCAGAGATAGTATCTTGGCATCATATGTACAATAGTAGTGAGCGGTTTGAACTGAATTTCAACTTTTAGACTTTCGGGGACTTTCCCCAAAAACCCATTTTTGTGCTAAAATAGGCCAACTTTCGGGAAAAACGACATGGCATTGCACTTTTTGACTTTTTGTCATTTTGGGGGGAAATGTCACAAAAAAGGCCAAAAAAGGCACCAAAAAGTTGTCAGATAGTCCTAAATAGTTTATGCCATTTTACTGATGTATACATTTGGAAGTCGTCTTGAAGAATAGAAGCAGAACAAACACCAGAACTTTTGGCCCTGATGGTACCGAGACCATCATCCCCACGACCGCCGTCAGCAGCAGCACCGCTGTTCTTGCCATCGCATGACAGTTTCTATTGCGCCGACTTTGACAGTGGAGGCGGATCATGCTCTCTGTTATGAATTGCCCCACTGTTCCTCCTGTTTCCTTGGTCCCCGGATTATTTTCCTTGACTTCCCTTTGATTCCACTTCATTCCATGTCCCCAGTATCGCATTATGGCTTCCCTGATGTTCCAGACCATTCCAGATCATTCCATACCTTGGGTTCATCATTCCATCTGATTTCCATCATGATATTGCTGTACTTGACATCCCTACATTGTTCATCAGATTCTACCTCTCCCCTTTGATGTTCCACATTGTTCTTCATTTTTCTTTCATCTTACTATACTAGGATAGGTTTCCATGACTCAGAATGCTGTACCATTGTCATATATACTCATGGACACCTGTAGATAGTTCCCCAGCTTGTCCACTTCGTCTACACCCAGTACACAGTTTTAGATGTTCTGCACAATGCAAGACCTTCTCCCTTCAACTTCTTGACCCAGATGAGGTGGCCTGAGAGGCCTTAGACCTTAGGCTAGTTCTTGACACTCTCAAGCGGATTTGACACGAGTTGGAATGGAGTTTGGAGGGCTCACTCAACTACCTACTCTAATCGTGCCAGGCCCATGTCCGTTGATGTCGGGTAAGTGGTATTTTGCTGTTCATGAATTCACCCGAAATGACTTGGTCCATCTGTAGATGTGTATGTTCGAGGTGCCGGCACACCATGTCGACCACCACCTGGGATGGAGTTTGAGGACGAGGATAACTGCTCGCTTGGGTGAATCGAATCCAGAATCTCCCCATACAATGTTAACGCTAGCTACCAAAGGTCAGAGCCAAAATATACTCAGGAGCATATGAACAGGAATTATATGAAACGACGAAGCCGGACGAAGCCCTCTTCATCCTGCCCGACGCTCATCGACCGAGTGCATAAATGAGTGATTCCAAAGCACCAGAACACCGCAGCATGACAGATGAGGGGTCTGCTGGCTATCGTGCATAGGTATGCTCCTTGTAGAGCTTGTCAGTGTGTCTATCTGATCTTTTCCACTGATCCTAGACTTCTCAACAGTGACGAAGCCGAGTACTCAAACCCTCGGCCACATCCCATCTTCCCCGGCCCGATTCTCTACCCTCCAGTTCACTCCGTCCAATCACACCTGCAGCAACTCGAAACTCCTCAAAGTACTCAAAATCAACTATAAGATAGAGCCAGAGGTTACGCAGGTGGCTTCCACTACTGGACTGTTAGCTTAACGTAACTCTGGGCCGCCGCCCTGAGGAAACCTTAACTTAACTTAACTTAAAATTAACTCGCTTTTAGGAGCTTTTAGAGCTCTAAATCCAACCCTAAGCCTAACCCCTAAACTGGGGGGCACGCCCCCCAGACCCCCCCTGTATAATGCACACTTATCTAGAATACAAAAATAATTATTTAATTTGTGAAATTTACAGTCATACCACTCAAATGGGCTTCTGTGGAGTTAAGTTAAGGTAAGTTAAGGTTTCCTAAGGATCGCGGCCCATAGTTAAGGTAAGCTGGCGTCGATTACCGCTTCCACTTCCAAGGTTTACCTCAGACGCCGCCAAGTTTTTCGACAAACAACGCACGGCGAACCCCCCCTCTTTGTACATCGAAACTCATCTTCCTTCAAACTTCGGTCTCTGCGTGCTCCCCAACAGCGTCGTTATTGGATGTTCGGTGCAGGGAGGTTGAGGCTGAGAGTTCGGGACCCCGTGTATCGCATTCGTTGGGAAAGGGATCTGGAGATGCAGAGCGGAAGGTCGCTGGTAGACCGTCATATGTTCTGTCGACCTTGCGTAACCAGGGCCGTCTCGTCGAGGTCCCTACGAGTGGTGAGCATGCTCGAGAGGAACCCCGTGAGCCGAACGTGGCTGGCCAGATACAACCGTTTCATCGGTTCACGACAAGCACGGAGGAGAATGGCGACAAGCAGAGCAAACGCTACCAGCGTGAGCTGTCTCTCGAAACCATCCAGAAGCAGCCTGCCTTCCGGTAGTTGCTACGGAGGTGAAGATACCAACGAGCGGGACATGGGGCTCCTTCCAGTACATTTCACACACAATTTCGTGGTTGCAGGACGTCACATCCGCTGGCCATGTGGATATAGCTCAGGATGTGCATAGAGTCGTATCTGTGAGTACATCCGGATTATACTCCAAGACTTCAGAGATCTAAATCCCTGTTTTTTTTATCTCGCTGGAGAATTCGCGCCGAGATTCTCGCATAATGACCATATTCCCGCGTGACGATGACGAGCTTGTGCTCGTTCTTGTGGACTCTTGTCCGAGCAATGCTGCCTCCCATGGTACAACACCCAGCGGGAGAAAGCAGACGTAGGAGAGGAATACTTGTTGAGGCAACGAACATCGTGGCCGCACTTTGAGTTGTAGGCGCTAGTTTGCTTCCTAAGCCCACAAAAGTGTTGGGCAATCGTGATGTTCATTTTGAGAGCTAAGTATATTCATAGCGTACAATTACAGAGTCTGATAAAGAAATTAATAGATGCTTAGAAACATATTTCGATACAAGCTCGTCCAAATACCTCCACAGTGAACTATTTCATACCCTCGTACCATCCCCGAAAGCCATAACCGATACACCGGTGTATCGTCTGCCAGTATAAGAGATCGGAACCTTACTCGACGAGAGCGACAGGGCGGTGCATATACCGGCAGATACGCGGGTTCCTTTTCTACGTTCTCAACGTTCAAAAACAGAACATGCAGAGACTAGGCGAGTCTGAATGTGCAAGGAGAATGTTGATTAGCCGTACGTTGTTGTCAGTACTTGGCAGTGTTTGGATTGAACCTCCAATTCGGCGGAAGTTAGGGAAGCCACCTGTCACTTAAACCTTGAACTAGAGACAGCGGTTCCATCTGATAGTCGAGTTCCCGCCGTGTGTAATCCCTGTGGGTGGCATTTGAACGAAGTGATTTGGGAGGTAGGGATTGGGCTGAGGATGACGAGAGGCGAGCGGCTTTGTTCACCATGACCGCCAAGGAGGCTAGGAAACGCAAAAAAAGTCAATCGGACACGTCAGGAAGTTCTATGAGCACCATACCCGTGTATAATGACAGTCATACCGTGGAGGCCTGATTCATCGTGTCGCTTGTTTCGAATGGCTCCGAGGTGAAGTGGTTCGTCGTCATGGGGGCGTGATTTCAAGTAGGAAGTGGGGCTTTCATCGTGCGGTATCGTTTCGTCTGGGATTCTGCCCCGGATGCTTCAACAGGATCGCCATGAGTCTCACCGAAAATCGTTAAGTATGTATGCCGAAGATTCTCTACGCAACAACTCACTCGAGCGAATAATCATTTTCTTCTTTGGACTCCAGCCTCGAGGCCTGCAGGGTGGCCGACCCGAGACCCGTATTGAACTGATGTCTTGATTGTTCACGTCTGTAGGTACCCTAATCGATTGAAGGTAAGTCCAACGATCAAATAAACAGAGACCTATTACTCAACCCGACATCGATAATCATGACCCTAGTGAAACTATAGCAGGCAGTCGAGTCGGTTCTCCAAACTATGGACCGTTCAAAACCCGAATTGCGAGCATGGGCCGTCTCCACTATCGAAGCTGGCACAACAAATCTATCCGTGATAAAACACTCGTTTTAGAACGGTCAGAGCAGCGGTGAAGCTTTTGGCGGTTGTGACCGCGATGGTAACCATGACGGCGCTCGTGATAATGACGATTCTGTTATCTGCATCAATAGTTCCGCCATTTGTCCTGTTTTCGTCCATGAGCGACCTTCGAACGTCTGGGGTCGAGGTCGAAGTCGTAACACGATGCGGATGCGGTTTCTGGAGTTCAGTTCGTGGTCGTGGGGCAGTCTGGGGCCTATGTTCTCTTCTCAGAGTGAAGACTCTATCATCGTTTTAGGCAACGAGAACGGGTTCTTGTTCTTCGAAAGGCACTGTCCACTAGTAACAACGGACGTCAGTATTGACGATCAAAGTGAGATTTCGATGGCCGCGTACCTGCATTATCAAGGGCCCATAGCATTCATCAAAGACCACAATCGTCGTTCCCGTTTCCCCTAATCCAACGTTTCCGCCCGACAGGTCATATCGGCTTGAGCCATGCGACCACCGCCACGTCTGGAGCGATGCCGAATCGAGAGATGGCGTGGAGTTCGGGAAGGTTTGAAGAATACGACATTGGGCCGGAAGCTGGCAACCATCGAATTAACAGCACGACAGGATCTGACAGACATCTGCGCAAGGACTCTGAGCAGCAGAAACACTGGAAGCTTACCGATTACGAGCCCGTGCGCTGTGAATGGCTGTCAAAATTTGGTCTTGTCATCAATCAAACTCTGCTTTGTATCCCTTTCAGCGCGGCCAGACCCAACTGTCACCTTTCGGTCAGGACGACTGAGGACTCGATGGAGGTTGAGTGGGACTTTACCGACCAGAGATTCGAATGATCTCTTCCAAAGAGAGAGTAACTTGAGAAATAAAACATTGGAGGTCACAGGCAGATGATGGTTGCAATTCAAAAGCCATAGATCCCGGTTCGGAGTTTGCCGGCCACGCTTGCCTCTGAACCACCGCCATATTCGCTCGAGGACAAGTGCAGAGTTTACGACCAGTACAGTTGAATACTTCATATGGAATAATATCATCTGGAATACAGTTTTGGTGGAATAAAAGTTCAAACCCCACTGTATTCAGGATGTCATATGGTATATCCGTGATGTGGAATATGATTTTGGTGTCCCCGACCATATTCCCATGGTATCGATGATTTTCCTTGTCTATCGCCTCCCTTGATTATACTAAGAGCAAACATGTTTCCTTGCTATTCTAGAGGTCTTGGAAAAAACCCCGTATTGCCGTTTCCGAGACAGAATCTCGGTCTCGAGATCTTCGACTACAATCATATCCCTTTTGCTGGTTACATACCCTACATCAGCCTCTAACGTCACTCGAACGTTCGCCGCAGGTTAATCGGGCCAGGCTGGTTTATTCTTGGGATTAAGCTCGCCTTGAGCGCTCCATGTGTGGGAACTACGTTCGTTCGGTATATGGCTCCGGCTGATAGAATTTACTTTTCTCCTCGATTGCTCGTCGAATTTTCATGCTTCTCGGACGAAGTAGTTCACATGTACGGATCCCCAGGCTTCTCCAAATCAGGACTGCTGCACAAAATAGATTCAACTCTCTCCCAATGGGACCGTAGGATCTAACACGCCTTTCGGTCTGTAAAATACATGTGCGTGTGGTGCTTTTCTGGAACTTTCGAAGGGTTGGGCTATCCCTGGTTCTGATTCACTACATGAGTGGTGACTAGTTAGGGGTCCATGACCCTTAATGCGGCTTGAATAGTAAACCAAGGAGAAATTACCAATCATATCTTGGGCGATGTATGAGTGCATCGGCTAAATGCAGGGCCTCGATGAGCTCGAGATCACAAAACACTCCAAGGATCCTTCTCAGGGTGACCGTCTCGTTCGCATCTATCCTACACTATCCTAAATGACATTGCTGTAAACGCTCTCGCCTGTTTATTTATAATCATCTTCCAGACGACGATTGACCCGATGAACACCACAGCGCAGCAAACAACTTCATGCCATTCTACCTTAGGTTAGCGGCGCTTGGAGGGAAGTACCTATCTCATGTCGACTGAAAAACTGATGGTCGTCCATCTACAATTACCATCATCTCTTGTCTCGGTGCTATTCGGTGTGCTATCTTCCTCGGGCCTGACAAATGCCGTGATTGCCGTGGTGCCACCTTCCCAAAATCAGGGTACTTTGACCACTCTTCACAACTGCGGTATCAGTGAAGATGATGCCGCACGCCCCTCATGGATCTCCCCACGCAACGAATGCAATATTAGGTGATGCTTGGAGCGGTCGTGGCGACGTGGAGTATTCATCACTCTGATGCACCGGATCGTACGATTGGCAATCCGTTGGACCTCAATGCTTCAAGTTTGAAGTTTGTCGTTTGAATTTTGCTCGATCGTGGGCCGATGATGAGTACCAACAAGAGAAGGAGAGACTAGAGATGGGACTTAGATTTTCAAGGAGCAGTTGAGTGAGAGGGATTCAATATTGTGGATCTAGATTGAAAGCGGCTGCGGTTCGCGTGGTCCGTTCATTGAATGCTAACGTACGCCTCTGGGTCACCCACCGGGCAGGTGAAGTTCCGCAGAAACCTCATATGCGCTGGCGTTGGCCCATTCACGGGAGGTACAACTCAAATCCCACAGATATCTGCCTTTGAAATGAACCACGATCACCACTTGACCTTCACTTCTCTCATTACTAACAGAGTGCTGCCTGTTGCCAATTAGCCACTCCGCTTTAGCACTCAATGAGATTCTATGACTACGGTATGTCTTGCCTCGCATCAAGATAGTAACTGTGCTAGAACGCGACCAACAGAGAAGTTACAATACAAAGACACTGGCTTTATCATGGATGACTGCCCACAATGTTGATGTGACCTTGGTGGAGAAGTAGCCTGGTATCAATGCTGGATGCATTTCAGGCTCATATCCGTTTCACTTATTCACAGACGGAAATTTAATCAGGTTGGTTTCCAAGATATTTGTGGATGGTTCACTCAGCTGGCAGTCCTGCCACACAAGCCACAGAGTTGTTCCAGTATACTCCACCAATACATATGTGACAGCAAGATCATCATGATTCATGGGAGAAATTTTATCCAGTTCTATGATAATTGTTAATGGGGATGTATTTCCTCCTCAGTCTCTGGCGTACAGCATTTGGAAAACATTCCATGAAGCACTAGTTTGGCACCTGGTACTTTGTTTCACTGAACATCTATTCTACAGAGCAAGCACAATTTGTTACTAGGTGACTCAGTTTCTATCTGTCCTGTATGGAATCAGGACATGGGCACAACTTCCATCAACCCAGTTGTTAGTCTGCTCAGCCATTCACAGGAAATCTGTTACACATCTTCCAGCCCTAATGGAGATCTCTTTGACTCTAAGTGGTTGCATCCATTGCAGTACTGAGTACCAGAAGATAAAAGACAACACCTCTCTTGAGACAGAAAGACAACCTACTCCTCTAAGCCTTCTTTTAAATATACAAATAACATCAGCACTGGATTTCACAACATGTCCTCAGAAGAAGAGATTGTACAACAAGTGGTGGAATCTTATGCCACCATTGAGGACGTCATTGTCTTCCCTCTGGCCACCTTATCGGTATGTTTTTCATCCTAGTTGTACAGCTCTGCACCCTCCTGACAAAACATTTTGCTGGTGTTCTTGACAGTTGATGTTTCTGGTGTATGGTAAGTCAGGTGTCATATTGGCCATCTCTATGCAGAGGCCACTAGGTATTGATCTGAGTATCTCAACAGGGATATATATTATTATATTTGGGTTGTCCATCCATGTCCTTTGGCATCGCCATGCTGAATCATCTGCCTCAAAAGCATACATGAGATGGATCATTGCTCTTTTTATACTTATCACCATCCAGAATGCTAGCATTGTGTGGCTCTATGTTGATGAGGCTCTCATGACCTTCAATGCCACCAAGACAAAGGATTATATTCCTTACTTCAAATATCTTACAGGCACTAGTTCACTTTCTGTAAACACTGCACAATTGTATGTGTCTCTGACTTGATTCTCATATGTGGGATGCAAAAACTAATATTGTGCTCTCAACCAAGGGGTTTGGTAGGGTTTTCTTCTGGGATAGCAAGGTGAAGTTCATGTTCTCACTTGATTTGCTTCTAAATATTCAAGTCTAACTAGCTTGACACATAGCTTTGTCTTTGATTACCTAATGGTATGCTTTTTGACTGACTTGTACACACTGAATCAAATATATTATACTTTTACTAGGTCCACCGCTGCTACATTATCTGGGGATATAACAAATGGATTCTCTATCCTACTGCATGTGTTGTGATTGTTACAGATAGTGAGTAAATCATATATATATTGAGGTTGATAATGATTCACACTCTTCCTTGTCACTGCTTGCCAGCAATCACACTTGTGGCTGCTGCACTCAATCTTACAGCCCATGAGCATGTTTATAGAGCTCTCTTTGCAAAGACCAGTACAATCTTGGACATTGTCACAATAACTTCTGCTGTAAACACCTCTCTATTGACCCTGCTGACAGGTATGTTTAGCTATTTCCAAGCAGACAATTCTTTATTGATTACAATCTGCAGCTGGACATATCTGGTGGACAGTCCGTCAGGTAGAGCAAATCACTGGAAGTAGCCTCTACACAAGATACAAGATATTCATTGCAACAATGTATGAGCAGTTTATACATCTTGTCTTTGTGAGCTGTAATTCATCAGACAATCAATGTTTTAGCCTTGAATCTGGATTTCTTTACTCCACCACAACAGTAGTTGGTGTTGTCCTTCCATTGATGACAGATCCCACAGGTTATGGCCGTGCCCCCCTTGACTTGGGTGTCATTTCTGCTCAGATGGCGGTTGGTATTTACCCTTCGTTTCAAGTCTTGACTCAGCTAATGTGTCACAACTCTAGGGAATAGCTCCAACTCTCATGATCATGCGGATCACATATGGGCAAGCTGTGGAAAGTGTTCAGCAGATGGTTTCAACCCTACACTTTGCTGAAGGGGTTGATAATACTCAACACCAATCTATGGCTCCCAATGGCATGGCCAACCTTCAACAATCTCTGGTGGCAGTCAACACAAGAGGTACAGTGGGAAGAATTGAGATGGAACAGGACAAACCACCCTCAAATGTAGCTGAGAATGTGGTTTGAGGTGCAGGGATAATGTTGACCAGATAGGGTGATTAATTGAAAATCTGTTCTTACAATCTCCCTCTCTCTCTACCTACATACACCCTGAGCCCTGACCAGTTCAGAATTGTACCATATATATTGAGCTTAAACTGAATCACCTTGTGGTATGGGATTGTGTACCATCTTCCTCAATCACAATGTCAACTTATACATCATCATGGCCACTTCCCAACCCGACCAAATATTGAACTGTACAGAACACTCAGTTTGACTTGAGGTTGAATGTCTCTGCTCTCTATGTGGCCATGAGTGTGTGTGTTTGTGAGTGTTAAGCATATATGATATTTTTCTCTCATTTAGCTATCCCCAAGGTGTGCTTGCCTCACAATGGAATCTGGAACTATGCCACACATGCCAAGCATAGCAATTGTTCTAGGTTCCAAAAGTTCAGTTGGCTGTATTCAATTGAGCATGCCATAGACCTATTGCAATAGTGAGCAGCAGCGCTTGAGGCACAAATCACAATTAGAACTTGGAGTGTCAGTCAAGGCCTGTGGTGTTATGAAGTGCTGCTTTTCCCCTATCTTCTCCTTTCTTAGTACCCACTCCCTTTTCAGCACCTACTTGTTACTTTGACGCCTACCAGACACCTGTTTCCCTGTTTTCACATTGTTCCCTTTCTCACTATTGTTCTTTTGCATCCCCTCCATGACTCATTCAATCACTTACTCTTGTTGTCCTTTCTATTGTCCTTTCTCAACTCACAGTTACTTGTTAGAAACTTGTTATTGTTGTATACCTGACTACTATTGTTTTCTTATTGTTTTTTATTGTCTCTCTCTATTTGTTTATGACTCATATCTCAGACTACTGACTGGGTATATAAGCTAGGTAGTTTACACCTGGTCCCTCATCTTGACCTCTTGCTGTTGGGACCAGGTGAGTAATTACTTCTGTCTTTTTTTATCAGCAATGTATCTGACTTGTCGCTGGAACAAGTATCTGCTCTTGTTATCTGCTCACTGCCTCTGTCATCTCTGCTGTTGTCTATACTTGACAACTCTTGCTGCTGCTGTTTCCACACCTGAAGTCTTAGCATCTAGTACTTTTAGACACATGAAAGTAGTTCTTCTGATTGGACCAAAGGTACAAGGCACAACCTATATCCTTTCAAGGGTTCATGTTTGACTCTGAGTTAATCTTCAATTATATATGTACTGGGCTTAGACTGAAATCTTTGTACCATCTTTACACAAAGACAGTAGATGTGGGAAGCTGGATAAGCTTTGTGCACAGTTTTTGCAACCTCCTATACCTGTCATGAAGTGCCGCTTTTCCCCTATCTTTCCCTTTCTTAGTGCCCATTTCCCTTTCAGCGCCTGATTGTCACCTTGATGCCCACTTGTTACTTTGACGCCTACCAGATACCCGGTTCCCCTCTCTTCATCATTCCCATTATTTTCTTCCTCATCCCTGTTCTTTCACATCGCATTCACAACCCATCTTATCCTTTGTTTTCTTTGTTCTCTTTGTTCTTTTATGCACAACAGTTACTCGTTTTGGACTTGTTCTTATTCCATACCTGGACTACTATTGTTTCTCCCTTGTTCCTTATTATCTTCCTTTATTCTCGTGCAACTCATATCTCAGTATATAAGCTAGACAGTTTACACCTGGTCCCTCATCTTGACCTCTTGTCATTGGGACCAGGTGAGTAGTTAACTTTGTTTCTCTTTACCTTCAATATATCTAACTTGTCATTGGGACCAGTTCTTTTACCTGCTCTTGCTCTTTGCTTGTTGTCTCTGTCCTCTCCATTGTTGTCTCTGCTAGACGACTCCTGCTGCCGCTGCTCCTGCATCTGAGTCCTAGCGTTTAGCGCTTTAAGACATTAGGTCAAGATCCTTATTGCACTGACAGCCTAACCAGTGGGAGGGTTGTCCTTGTAAGATCATCACGGCTTCCAAACCCTGTTTGAATCTCGTTCACACAGTTGATCCTGCAGACCAACATCACTGGCACCGCAACCCTGAAACCCGCAACTGGAGAACTTGTGAACTCCAAACCTGCCCACACGCCGACCCTTTAAACTCGATCCCGCAAGCTCGACAGTTCCCTGATGGATCAGAACTAGTACCATTACCGTTCCCCAGTCCTACCCCCGCTCCTGAACCAGAAACCGATCTAACAGTCTCGGCTGCCTTACCATTTGCTGCACCACCCACTCCTGTAGGTTCGGGACCAGCCACTCCACGACCTCTCTCTGTTCTCTCACACCGATCTCCATCTTCAACTGACACCACCGATTCCCATACCACTACTCCCACTATCTCCAGCATGTCTACTCAATCTGCCGCCAACGCCACCCTCGAATCCCTCCTCTCCCGTCTCATTGATCAACAAGAAGCCCAGCAAGCCCAGCTGGATGCCATTAAAGACGCCTTCAAAGCCAACAAAGATGAAGGCGCTGTCATTGCAAAGCCCGCTGTCTTCAAGGGCGATGCAGACGATGTGGCCAGGTTCTTACCCATGTTTAGGAACTGGGCAACTGAGCAGAAGGCGTTAAGGATCAAGGCAGGGCAAGGGGTTACTCCAGAAGACGTTGGAAAGCTGGACAACAAGAAAACCATCCAGTCCGCTTTATCCTTCTGTGAAGGCGGAAAGGCCGGCTGCTGGGCGGCCAACTACCTGAAACAGGCCAATGCATCCTTGACCGATGTGACCATTCAATTTCCCTTTGAAGGAGAATGGGAAGTTTTCGAGAAGCAGTTTAAGGTCAGGTTCAGCGCCGCCAATGAGAAGGTGGATGCCATTAGGGAGTTGGAGCACATGAAGCAGGGAAGTAAGGCGGTCACCGTCTATAGCCAGGACTTCCGGGATGCAGGGGCCAAGACAGGCCTCTCCGACGCCGACCTCATGATCCGCTTCTGAAGTGGACTCAACCCGGAGGTAAAGAAGCTCCTTGTTATGATGGATCTAGCCCAGGGAGACCCAAAGGCACTGGACAATCTGGAGGATTGTTCATGCAGAGCTGAAAGGGCCCTAGAAGCAGAAGGGTTTAGCACTCGGAAACGCACCGAGACCACCACCACCACCATCAGTGCCACTGTCCCCACTCATGCCAACCAGAACAGCCCTGTTGGGGGTAATGGCAAGACCCGCGAGGACTTCATGAGGGCCATGCGTAACCGTTGCTATGGCTGTGGTGCGACAGACCACACCAAGGCCCAGGGGAATCATGGTCAGGAGCAGTGCCATGACTGCAAACGCTTCGGACATCGCACGTCCATATGTCAGGACAAGTTCCTGGGGCGCATGCCAGGCTTAGGTCTTAGGCCCGCCAGGGTTGCTAGGATCAACTCAGCAGTCCCCTTCACCCTGCTCCCAGGGGAAACAGTCAATATTGGCGCCTCTCCACCTGCTCCTACCGCCACTATTGCTTCCACCGTCCCGTCTACCCAAGCCTCCACCTCCTATACCCCCAGTTCCGACGCTGTAGCTCGTATTGCCGCCCTCCAAGACTCACTCAACCAGCAGAACGTGATGATCCAGCAGCTTATGGGTCAGAAGGATTTTTAAAGCGGGTGTCCGCCTTCGCTGCAGCAAAGACACCCGCACCGGTTCCTTTCTATGCAACTTCCTTGTACGATTCAATTCACTCTTGTACAATATCTACTACTCGCAAAATAGAACCCCTCTCTCACCATTTTCGCGTGCAAGTGAAGTTAAAAGGAAGGCAGCATCAGATGGAAACCGCGGCCATGATTGATAGCGGGGCAACTGCCCTGTTTCTTGGAAAATCCATTGTCTTGACTCATCAAATCCGCACCTCCCCTCTATGACACCCTATCCGTGTTCACAACATTGACAGAACCCTCAATCAGGCTGGAAGTATCACGCACTTTGCTCGACTTGGACTTACCATGGATGGTACAGAGACTTGGACAGACTTTCTGGTTACAGAACTGGGAGGAGAGAACGTTATTCTTGGGCTTCCCTGGTTACAGAAGACCAACCCACAGGTAGACTGGGAGAAGGGACGAGTTTCAGTGCCCAAGCCTAAAGTGACAATTGAGGAAGTAGAGGATGAAGACTGGTGGGCAGGCACGGGTAACCCACCTCCTTCTGACTCTGTTATCGAATCCATCCATGCATCTGTCATTGAAGACCCTCCTGCAGATCCCAAAGCTAGTCCACCTCTCTATCACGTCAGGGCAAATTGTATGACACGCAGAGCTCTAGTGAAGAAGGGTATCTTGGAAGACTGTCATGACGGCTTGTGGATCGCAGCCGGATACACCTATTCACAACAGATCGCAGAAGAGGTCAGTAGAAGTAAACCAAAACAGTCTTTCGAGGAGATGGTTCCCCCAGAGTATCGGGAGGCCAGGAAAGTATTCTCGGAAGAGGAGTCAGAACGCCTGCCAGCTTACAAGCCTTGGGACCACGCCATTGAACTCGTACCGGGAGCCCCTCAGACAATGAAAACCAAGGTTTACCCACTCTCAATCAACGAACAGGAAGAGCTCGATAAGTTCCTCGGAGATAACCAACATAAAGGCTACATCTGTCCCTCCAAATCCCCCCTAGCTTCCCCAGTCTTCTTCGTCAAAAAGAAGGATGGCAAACTGCGCTTTGTCCAAGACTACCGAAAACTCAACGAATACACGATCAAGAACCGCTATCCTTTACCCCTCGTTACCGACATAGTCAACCGTCTACAAGGAGCCAAATACTGCAACAAGTTCGACGTTTGTTGGGGCTACAACAACGTTCGGATTAAGGAGGGGGATGAATGGAAGGCCGCTTTTGCGACATATCGAGGGTTGTTCGAGCCCAAGGTTATGTTTTTCGGTCTCACAAATTCCCCTGCCACGTTCCAATCGCTCATGAACTCCATCTTTGCCGACTTGATCGCCCTAGGGAAAGTTGCAGTATACCTGGACAACATCCTCATCTTCACCAGCACCTTGGAGAAACACTGAGTCCTGGTCAAGGAGGTTCTTGCTCGGCTCCAGAAACACGACTTATACCTTCGTCCCGAGAAATGCCAGTTTGAACAGACAGAGATCGAGTACTTGGGACTTATTATTAGCAAAGGACAGGTACGAATGGACGGAGACAAGGTTAAGGCAGTTCGAGACTGGCCTATACCCCGCAACCTCCGAGACGTCTGAGGATTTCTAGGCTTTGCAAACTTCTACTGATGCTTTATCCGAGACTTTGCCAAGATTGCACGACCCCTCAATGACCTGACCCAGAAACACATCGGCTTCAACTGGGGGACTCAGCAACAAGATGCCTTTGATCAACTCCGCACCCATCCTCACGCTCTGGCACTTAGACCGACCCACAAGAATCGAAGTAGACACCTCTGGATACGCCACTGGGGGGGTCCTGTCACAGAAATTGGAAGATGGACTCTGGCACTCCATCGCCTTCCGTTCAGCCTCTATGCAGCCCGCCGAGAGAAACTACAGGATCTACGATAGGGAGATGCTGGCTATCATAGACGCACTGAAAGACTGGCGGTATTTCCTTGAAGGCCTCCTCTCCCTGTTCGAAATTCTCACTGATCACTGCAACTTAGAGTTTTGGAGGACTGCTCAGAATCTTAGCTGACAACAGGCCCCTGTACCTGTCCCGCTTTCACTTCCTTCTAGGCCACCAACCAGGCAAAGCTAACACTCTTGCCGACCCTCTCTCCCAAATGGGTGCTCACCAAGTCCCAGATAGCAATGACAAGCAACAACAGATTGTCCTGGGACCTGAGGTATTCCTGAAGATTGCAGCGACAGGCCTGGTGAGTCCCTTGGAGGAACGGATTAGACAGGCTTCAGGACGGGAGGCAGAAGTATTGGAAGGACTACACGATCTGAAGGCACAGGGCCCTTCCCGCTTGGTCAATGGTCTGCTGGAATGGGAAGAGGACAACGGGTTGGTATACCACAGAGGTCGAGTTTATGTTCCCCCAGGCGACGAGTTGCGCAAAGAAGTAGTGCGCCAGTGTCATGACAGCCCTACAGCAGGTCATCCCGGACTCCATGGAACGCTGGACCTGGTCGATACCCACTTCTGGTGGCCCACCATGCGATCATTTGTGGAGAGGTATGTGGAGGGATGCGATACCTGTGCCCGGAAGAAGCTTCACCGTCACCCCCACTCAGTAATTCAGCCACTTGACGTGCTGCAGGGACCTTGGGAAGAAGTGGGAGTCGGCCTCATCACCCAGCTGCCAACCTCTCATCGATACGATGCCATCCTCGTCTGCACCGACTTTTTCATGAAACAAGTCCATGCCATTCCCTGCACTAGCAACATCAATGCCAAGGGAGTGGCCGACATCTACTACCAGGAGATCTTCCGCCTACATGGTCTACCAATGCGTTTCATCTCGAATCGGGGGCCACAGTTCAATGCTAAACCCATGAGGGCGCTTCTGAAGAGACTTGGAATCAAGGGCAGCTTCACTTCAGGATACCACCCCCAAGCCAACGGACAGACTGAAAGAGCAAACCAGGAGGTCGAAAAATACCTACGGCTGTACACAAACCACAGACAGGACGACTGGTCAGAACACCTACCCCTTGCTGAGTTCGTCTTAAACTCCCATACCCACTCTGCTCACTGCCTCTATCCATTCAAGCTCCTCTATGGATACCTCCCCCTCTTTAACATCCCAGTAGGAAGGAGGTTGGGCATTCCCGAAGTCGAAAATCACATCGATATCCTGAGGGAGGTGAGGCAAGATGCAGGTGCTGCATTACACATTACCAAACGACATATGAAGGAGGGTTTCGAGCGGGGTAAGAGAAAAGCCCATCAGTTCGGTGTAGGAGACTTTGTTTGGCTGGATGGATCGGACTTTAGGCTGAAGCGGTCGAGTGAGAAGCTCGGAGATCAGAGTCTAGGGCCATTTGAAATCTTGGAGAAGGTTGGAGACCTGGATTACCGACTGGACCTACCAGAGGAGCTGGAGCGACATCACCCCATTTTCCATGTCGACAAACTCTACCCTTTTAAAGGTAACCTAGTAAACGGGCTACTACCAGAACCGCCAGGACCTATCAAGTTGGAGGACGAGGACGAACCAGAGTACGAGGTGGAGGATGTGGTGGACAGTCAGTACAGGTGGAGACGGCTGGAGTATTGGGTGAAGTGGAAGGGTTATTCGGAGTCAGAGAACACCTGGGAACCCGCACAGAACCTGAAGAACGCCCCTCAAATAGTGAAACGATTCCACAAGAAGTTCCCCGCCGCAGCTGGACCAGCTTATTGAGAAGGGGCCTAGTCATTGAGGACGATGAATCCTAGAAGGGGGGTAATGTCATGAAGTGCCGCTTTTCCCCTATCTTTTCCTTTCTTAGTGCCCATTTCCCTTTCAGTGCCTGATTGTCACTTTGATGCCCACTTGTTACTTTGACGCCTACCAGATACCCGGTTCCCCTCTCTTCATCATTCCCATCATTTCTTTCCTCATCCTTGTTCTTTCACATCGTCTTCACAACCCATCCTACCCATTGTTTCCTTTGTTCTCTTTGTTCTTTTATATACAACAGTTACTCGTTCCGGACTCGTTCTTATTCCATACCTGGACTACTATTGTTCTTTCCTTGTTCACTATTATCTTTCTTTATTCTCGCGCGACTCATATTCCAGTATATAAGCTAGGCAGTTTACACCTGGTCCCTCATCTTGACCTCTTGTCATTGGGACCAGGTGAGTAGCTAACTTTGTTTCTCTTTACCTTCAATATATCTAACTTGTCATTGGGACCAGTTCTTTTACCTGCTCTTGCTCTTTGCTTGTTGTCTCTGTCCTCTCCGTTGTTATCTCTGCTAGACGACTCCTGCTGCTGCCACTCCTGCATCCGAGTCCTAGCGTTTAGCGCTTTAGGACAATACCTAGAAAAGTGGATTGAACTGGTGGGCATGAGTTTGGTGCCGATATTCCAAGCACCAAAGCTGGATTTGTTGTTCTAACATCCAAGAACAACCTCTCTCATCCTCAATGAGACATATTGCAGTTTTGGCTTCATTGTTGTGGGGACCCACAACCAAAAGCCATCCCAAAATCTCTTTTCCAGTTAGACCCCAACTTTGCCATGGCTGAAAAGATTAACCCTCATTCATGTCCACTCAGTCCACAAGTTATGAATCCTGGGCCACTGCCTTGGATATATTGTGACTCAACCAATCTCATCACTCAGATCATCAAATTCAACTCCATACCCTCCCAATGTGCCTCTCTGAATTTGTCAGATAGCATTTTGGAAGGTCAGGTCAGGAATCCTTACAGAGCTTCAGATGGATCTTTCAAAATGTGGTGGCTTATAACACGGGCCAATGCCAGTAGTGATGTGTGTGCTTGGGCTTGAGACTTTGAAAGCCCAAGCTCAGCCCAGACCTAGAAGAGGGCTTTGCAGAGCTTAGGGCTCAGGCTTGAAGATTTGGAAGTGGAAGCCCAAGCCCTCTCAAAGCCAGTATAGATACCTTGCTCAGGTATACCACCTCCAAGATTGGATGACTTCCTATAAGGATTATTTGTGTATCTCTAGGCAAATAACAGTTGGGAAGTGTTGGAGATACCTAAGTGGAGCTTAGCATGGCAGCCAAATCCATGAATTTCAAACATGGAGTGTGTTCTAAATACTTACATTCAGAACATCCTCTTGACCCATTCTGCACTGTTTCTGCTGCAAGGCCACATGTGTTTCCATCCGTTTTTGGAAATCTCACCCAGTGCCCATGTGTTGTGCCATACAACTTGCCTCTCACTCTCGTCACCTCCCTCTCCCATGTCCCTTCTCCTCTCTTTTTTCATCTATATTATGTTGTCTTTCTCTTGTTGAACCTGGTCAGTTTTTCACTTTTTATTCAGGCACAGAAATCAAATTTGCTTACCAGTGCTCAGCTCACCATGTGTATGACCAACTCAGCTATCATCTATCCAGCATAATTTTGGGCTCTGTCCTAAAGCACTAAACGCTAAGGCTTTGGATATAGAGACAACGGCAGCAGAAGTTGACTAGCAGAGACAACAGCAGAGATGACAGAGACAATGATCAGAGAGCAAAGGCAGATAAAGAAACTGGTCCCAATGACAAGTTAGATATATTAAAGGTAAAGAGAAACGAAGTTAGCTACTCACCTGGTCCCAATGACAAGAGGTCAAGATGAGGGACCAGGTGTAAACTGTCTAGCTTATATACTGGGATATGAGTCACACAAGAATAAAGAAAGATAATAGGGAACAAGGGGAAAACAATAGTAGTCCAGGTATGGAATAAGAACAAGTCCAGAATGAGTAACTGTTGTGTATAAAAGGACAAAGAGAACAAAGGAAACAATGGATAGGATGAGTTGTGAAGACGATGTGAAAGAACAAGGATGGGAAAGAAAATGATGGGAATGATGTGAAAAGGGGAACCGGGTATCTGGTTGGCGTCAAAGTAACAAATGGGTGTCAAAGTGACAATCAGGTGCTGAAAGGAGAATGGGCGCTAAGAAAGGAAAAGATAGGGGGAAAAGCGGCACTTCATGACAGGCTCCCAGATGGCAACTGCAACCTCTGACAACAGAAAAGAAGGCCATGAAAGTCTGTAGAAGCAGGATTAGTGGCTTGGTGGATAAAAAGAAGAATAATAGATAGCACAGTAGGATGATATAAGTATAGTGAGTTCAGATTGTCAAAAATACAAGTTTGAATGGAGCTTACTCTCTATTCTTTTTTGCTTATCTTGCTGACATCATGTCTCCCTCTCTAGACTTTTCCCTCCTTCTGTTGTACTTCAACTGAAGCTCCTAAGTTTGTTACAGCTGTGTCAATTCCTTAAGATGAAACCCCAACTTGATCCTTTAGTTGTGTAGTGTATTTCCTAATCATTTTGTTGGTTAAATTGCTCTGTAAGTTCCCCTTAATCTGATTACAGAGGCTAGTCAACGTTCTGAAGTTTAAGAACAGTGCAACCCTATAGGTTTCAGGGACTATAAGATGACTCTTTCATGTTGTGTTCCTCCAGTGGGAGTCTGGGTGGTGGGAAGTAACCTCCTAGTGCCAGGTCATGCTGGGTAAGACTTCCAAACTAAAAGGGTTGCTGTGGGGTGCTGCAATTGATAGGTGGTGGTAATGCATTGATGGTAGGTTGATTTTCATTGCTGGTAGAGTGCTTGGGGCTGGTGTTCTGGGAATGCCAGCCACTTTCTTCATTGTTGTTGTTGAAACCAGCATTAGAGGACAAGTTGTAGTTCTGAGGTGTGTCATGAAGTGTGTCATAGAGTGCTGCTTTTCCTCCTATCTTTTCCCTTTCTTAGCACCCATTCCCCTTTTAGCACCTGTTTGATACTTTGATGCCTACCAGATACCCAGTTCCCCTTTCCACATCACTCCCATCATTTCCTTCCTCATCCTTGTTCTTTCACATTGTCTTCACAACTGATCCCATCTATTGTTCCCTTTGTTCTCCTTGTTCTTTTACATACAACAGTTACTCATTTTTGCTCTATACCTGGACTACTATTGTTCTTCCCTTGTTCCCTATTCTCTTTCTTTATTCTCACACGACCCATATTCTAGTATATAAGCTAGGTAGTTTACACCTGGTCCCTCATCTTGACCTCTTGTTGTTGGGACCAGGTGAGTAGTACTTCTGTCTTCTCCTTCTTCTGCAATATATCTAACTTGTTGTTGGGACTAGTTCTTTATCCGCTCTTACTCTCTGCTCACTGTCTCTGCCATTTCCGTCATCATCTCTGCTAGTCGACTTCTGCCACCGTCGTTTCTATATCTGAAGCCTTAGCATCCAGCGCTTTAGGACACTACTACCACAACTTTAACTGGGTCCATGGCAAGAGTGTTGTGAGAAACAATAAGTCCAAGGAATTCCACTGAGTCTTGTTTGAAGGCACATTTTTCAGGTTTGGCATTCAGATCTTTTTCTACAAGACGTTCAAGGATTTTCTTTACAAGTTTCTGATGTTTATCCAGGGTTTCAGTGAATATCAAGATGTAGTCTGTGTCAATAGTCTTGGATCAGTTGTAGGCTTCCATTCTTTTTTGACAAAGAAAGGACTTGAGTTGGGTAATGTGGAAGGTTGGATGTGACCTTTTCAGAGCTCTTTCTTGATGAATTTGTGGTGGTGTCCTTGTTCCTTTGATGGCATCTGATACCCTTTGCTCAGCTGAGGTCTGAACTCAGGTTTAAGATCAATGGCATGGTCCCACACCTCAATCTGGAAGTCATTCAGATGTATTTTCATTGAAGACGGATAGATATTCATGGTACTGGGGCAGCACAAGTTGTTCTATGGTTTTTAAGGGTTCCTTCTCATGTTGCACTTCTGCCAGTTTCTGCAATTGTGTGAATATGGCTCTGATAGAGACAGGGACTTCAGTTGTTTCTTCCCATTCCTCTTCTTCTTCTCTCTTTGAAACCAAGCCAGTAACCTGGTTTACAAGAACTGGCTTAATGTCACAGTTTGATTCAGTTCAGGACCATGCAGTCCAAACTGCTGGTTCCACCTACCCCATGGCAACCCTAGGTCTGAGGGATTATATTACTTTGGACCCAAGAAAGCACTGAAATGCACATTGAGTCCTACACACAGTGTGTCAATGCATTTTTTCAGGTAGTACAAGAGCAGCAAACTCTTGGTTCCCTGCACACTAGCAGGAGGAAGAGCACCTGCTGGGCTCACTGGTAAGCCAGGATAGCTACATGTCTGCTCTACTCTGCCTAATAGTGAATGCTCCATAAAAAAAAACCAAATAACAAACTTGTACTTGTAGCCTCACAGAGAGTAAAAGGGTTTAATATTCAGATAAAACAAGCATACAGTAATATTTCACAGTTGGTATTATCCAGAATGGCCAAAATAGTGTGTAAGTTGAATGAGAGTAAGAAAGTAGAATGAAATTCAGACATGGAGGTACTATATCCAAAGCCCAATATGCATAGTACAACTCTCAACCAGTCAAGAAACTAGAGAGTATGTAAGTACAAGGAGAGATTGTAAGATCATAATTTCATCAACCAACATCCTTGTTGATGTTGTCTCCACATCTCACACTGTTTTATCAGATACATTTGGGGGCAGTATGTCCTCATCCATCTCAATCCTTTCTGCCACACTTCCTTCCCCAACTGCCACTACAGATTGTTGAACATCAACAGTACCATGGGCAGCCATGGATTGTTGTTCAGAGTTATTGATCCCTTCAACAAATTGCAAGGTTGACACCATATGCTGGACACTTTCTACAGCCTGTCCATATGAGATCCGTATAACTATGATGGTTGGAGCAACTCCCTAGAGTCTCAAGCATGTCAACTAAGTTGATAATTAGAATAAAGTAAGTACAGACCATCATTAGGGTGGAGACCACATTGAAGTCCACAGGTATGAGACCATTCTTTTTGGGATCTGTGACTGTTGGCAAAACAACACCAACCACTATTGTGGCAGAGTAAAGAAATCCAGATTCAAGACTAATATCAACTGATTGATCAGGAGCCAAAATAAGAGATACGAAAGCCATGAACATACATTGTTGCAACAAATATCTTATACCTTGTGAAGACTCTACTTTCAGTAATTTGTCCTACTTGATGGACTGTCCACCAGATACGACCAGCTACAGTCCACAATTAGTCAGGTAAGAAATAAACACTTGGGAATGATTAAACATACCTGTCAGTAGGGTCAATGCAACAGCATATATGGCAGATATTACCACAACCACTTGTACAATATTACTGGACCTTGTAAACAGTGCTCTATTACGGTTCTGATAGGCTGAGGTCTCAAGTGCAGTGACCACAAAGCCAGTAGCTGATGAGCAGTAACAAGAAAGGTTGAGAATCATAATAAGTCTCACTATATGTGCAAGTTTATACTCACTATTTGTAATGGTCACAATAAAGGCAAAAGGGTAAAGGATCCACTTGTTATGACCCCAGATGACATAGCAATGGTGAACCTATCAAAAGTATAAGATCTTTGTTTCAGCATGTCCATGGTCAGTCAAAAGACCTGCCATCAAGTAATCAAAGATACAGCTATGCAGCAAAATAGTTGAATCTGGAGATCTCAGATAGAGAGTATGGGACTCACCTTGCTATGCCAGTACACAACCCTAGCAAACCCCTTAGTCAGAAGCAGAATCTTAGCTTCACCACCCCACATGTGAGAATCAAGTTAGAAACACATACAGCTGTGCAGTGCGGACAGCAAGTGGATTCTTTCCCAAGAGAGTTTTGAAGAGAGGGATGTAATCATTGGTCTTGACAGCATTGAAGGCCTCGAGAGTTTTGTCCATCTGTATCCACACAGTAGTAGCATTGTAGATCATGGTTGATACAAAAAGTGCAATAATCCATTTCATGTATGCTTTCGAGGCGGGAGATTCACGACGGCGCCAAAGGATGTTGATAGATAGCCCAAATATCATAATATACATTCCTGTGAGGACATTTATCTTGGTGCCAGTTGAAGGTTATCATGAGTTTCAGCTTACCGCACAAAAGAAACATCACTGAGAGTGTGACAATAGGCCTGACAATGACTATCTGAATGGAGGAGAAAGGTTCCAGGGCTTGCTCTAGACTTTGTTTTTCTGAGGCCATGTTGTGCAGAGTGCAGAGGGTTTTCGCGTGTTGGTTGAAGGGCTCAAGATAGGAATGCGTCTTTTATCTCATTCAAGAGTGATGGAGGTCTTGTATCTCTTTGAATTGGTACACGGTGAGCGAGAAAGCAATGTTTTATCAAAACAAGAAGATGCCCAACAGATTCCCTACGATGCCCGGGAGGACCTATCGCAGTTGCTTCAATTGAAGCGCGCACCCATCTTGTTCAGCACAGCGTGGATATAACTACTTCATGTTAAATCAATGTTCTCTCAAGAATTCTCCGAGCGAGCAAGTGAGGGCGAAATTCAACCCCATTGGAGACCGTTCTGGACAAGAATGAAAGTCACTCATTGGAGATTGAACGTGGACGCGAACCCCAAGCGATGCAATCGCTGATGAGAGTAGCGCCCAATGCTCGTGCGGCACGACCGCTGGCGAGCCTACTATCGATGTCCTGCAGAAAAACGTAAGGAGTGAAAATGGCTTCCGTAAAAGTAAACAGTACACACTTGAACCGCTACCATCAGGCTTCACTCTCCTTTGAGATTATGTCGCGATTTACATAGAATTTACTTTGTACCTTACCCCCGTTAATCATCCGTGTCCCCGGTATCCCCATAATCCCGGGGTCGAAAGAGGTGAATCAGGAGCTGACCGTAGCCATACTACAGTCATCCTGATTGATGAGGAGGACGGACCAATTGACTCTTACTGTCTCGAGTCTATTAGTGAGGATTGTGAAGCTTAAGTTGCTCCACAAGTTAGATTCCCTCGACGACCAGGATCATTCCCATTAATGAAGTGAGCCAAAAAGAGAGGCTGAGATCCCCGATGTCAATCGCGCACCAAAGCTCCAAAAAGAACACTATGCACATGCGAATCAAAAGGGGGATCGTAGGTTCGTTCTTGGGTACCATGGGGGGCAGAAAGCTATCCCGAATAGCATTCCTGATTCAAAGATGCTCGGGTACAGATGCATGCTAGCGAGGCTCGAAGGCTAGACGTCCGAACTGAGAGTACAGCAGAGGCCAGAAGCCTGCGCCATGTTTCGGACAAGCGCGGTTCCTACCGTTGGAGAACCGAAGGCGAGCGTAACGTCAGAAATATACCAGCTCGGTGCGACTGTTTTGCAAAGGACATCAAAGAGGGGCTTGAAGAGGATCTAGGGCATGTAGAGAACCGACAGGGTGATCTTGTAGTTAAAGCCTCCAATGCCGAGGTTTTCGAGACCGACGAACGTGCGTAACCTAAGGACATCTAAGGTTGTAACGAGATACACCGCACAGAGGAACTCATCAGCGCCGAGTCGATCCCTCAGACAGACTAAGAAAAGCATTGAAACAATTACCAAGATCATCACGATAGAACTTCCCTAGCTCCACCGTGATGCTCCAGGGCTTGCTCTAGAATTGATAATGGCGGCTAGGCCTCTAGCTACCTGTGAGTCATTGGACAGTGAGGGAAAGTAGAGTATTAAGCGCTGGAGCTAGGGCTAAACCCATGCTGTATGTAGCTCGCTTGAGCGATCTCCTTTCGTCCGGAGTGGGAACTTTTGGGAAGCTGAGGGAAGCAGGACCTCTCGTAGATTTCATCGTAGGTCCGGGATTCGAGAGCATGAGTAACGCCATCAGAGCCAAAGCTGAGCTTCTGAGCTTCGTGCATGACTGAACATGGTGGTTCAGAACGAGGCTCGAAAGCTTAGCACCAATGACGAGTTTAGGCGGCAAATGCCGATCTGGCGCCGATAGGGCACTTAGGCTCTTGGACTGCAACCACCACGCTCGCGATCTTCATTCTCTTTTTTTTCTCTGCTTCTCTTTTCAACTCTCCGTTATGCGTCAATTCTTTTCCCTTGGACCGGGCTCTCTCGTTTGCTGGTCAGCAGAACTGTCATCAACTTCAGCCAGGTGTTTTGAGCACACTCTAACAGATGGATTACGAATCAGTGTCGTTGGCCCCTACGCCAAGGCTTGACTTTGCGCAGTACCTATCATCTACGGTACGAAGGCGCTGACCGAGTGAGTCCGTTTATTTTCATGATTCTAAATCCTGACCTGTACGCCGGTATCTGCTAGGTGCTGTTCTGTACCTTGTGAACGGTGACCTCCAGGTCGTTGGCTGGACAACATCTGGCTCGTATTCCTCAGGCCCCCCAATATCCAATCGTTTGCTGTACTCGGAATACCTTGGGGCGTGACGGTTGCATGGTGCTGTCATGGCTTGTCGTGCATGGCGTCGATTAGGCGGAAAAGTCGGTTTAGGGGGAAACGATAGAGATGAGTGTGAGTCTGTGATGGGCAGGTATGTGATTATTGTTTTCTACCGTGAGCCTCGGCATCAATACCTTGTACTATTAGCTCCGTTTTGAAACGACAAAAAACCGTTCTAGTTGATACAAGGCGAACACAGCAACTCCTGGATAATCAAGCCCGGCATGCTCTTCAAACGATACCATACAATTGGAGCCCCTACGGCCCTGAATGCGACACACGATGAAGGGATTACCGCCACTTCTAACCAATTTTCACTATGAGAAGAGGGTGTCCGTCCCAGTTTGGCCTACACGGTCCCCCACAAAATCGAGCCGGATTCTAGACACCGCATCCGCATACCCAATCCCCGACATTCGAAGGTCACTACCATCAGGAAAGAAAACGGAACGAATAGCAGAGCTGTTAATCCAAATGGCACTGCCCTTAAAGTCCTTCCGAATCCCATCGCCCTCACAGCTGCTGACTCAGCCATCGACAGCAGCAGAGCCGCCGTTACTGTCACAAAAACCACCTTTTAATACGACTTGTCGAAAGGATTGTCTTATCCGACGACTAAAGCAGATCCGCTCGCTCCTGGTTGATATCACTGCTACTATCTCCACTTCCAAACCCTGAATTCCCTCCGATTGTGCTGCCCGGGGCGCTACGACGGGGAGGTTGTCCTTCAACGGGTACCCACCGCCCCAGGGCATAGCATATATCGGTCGATACGTGTAACCCAACCTCAACCGCACCCCAGAGCCTCTATGGATGCCTTTACTCCCGAATCTGACACGTAGTACAGCGGTGATGAACGATCCACGGATAAAAGAACGGGACCGATTGTTCGGAGTACACGCCCCAGCGACGTTTGCGAACTCAGCCGAACGTATAGACCCTGAGTTCTTTCACGGTCATATTGCACAAGACGGTGTCGTACACTGGATTCGGCAGGGTGTTGTGGTTTCGCCAGACTTATGGATTGGCGGTTGGTATATTTTGAGTTGACGGCGGACGACGAACATCCGGATCCGGGGTCTACAGCGAGGAACGCAGGCTCCTCCGGGACGATAACGGGGTATTGACCAAGGCTAGACGTTGGGAGGGTCATGATTGTGATGAATTTGAAACTTCTGGTCACCGCCTGGGATGGATTTTGAGGCGGAGGATGGTCATTTAGGTGAGCTGGTGAATCAAGGATCTCTTCAACACATGCTTAACGGTCGTTTAGCAAGGCGCACAGCGGACCTATTCAAAGATCCGACGAAGGTTCGACGTATGAGACGATAAGGCATGACGAAGTGCCCTGGATCTTGCTTGGGCTCGCAACTCAATGTTAACCAAGAACCTCATCACGCGAGCTCGAGAAGCATTGGAACTGGGCAGTACGACACTCGGGGTCTCACTGTCACTATACACAGGTACCATCTCCATAGAACTTCCCTGCGCGTCTGACTGACTGGTCTCCGCGTTTTCTAGCTTTTTTGGCACCATTGGCGAAGATTCTATATCATGAACCTCTCGAAGGGGCTCTATTGAGTCGTTTCAAACATAATAAAACATCGTCCCCAGCCCAACCCCTATAATATAGGTCACCTCAACGTCCACCTGCAGCGATTCCGATATCAACTCATGAACGTAAACATCTCATGCACCCATCGCATCTACCTCGAGGGTTAAGTACGAGGTGGCCCCACCGTCTTTGAGATTTCGTTCGACGCTACCAAGTACCTCTATAAATGGCTCATAGACATTTCCTCGGCAAAGCGACCTCACTGTACACTCAAATTCGCCTCCCTCCAAATGGACATCGAATGCGTAATGTCTTGCTCCCTCCTCGTCTTTCGCTGGTGCCTCCCTCGTTCCCCGATCACTTTCGTTCTTGAACAGTCAGCTCTCAGAGCAGAGCTATGCTGTTGCAGACTGCAGGTTCTTGGTAGATCTTCTTTACCGCGGTCGTCAACTTTGCACCACGAGGGCCGTCTCGTCGAGGTTGTGGTGGGTTACGAACGATACCAGACGGTTCTGGAGGAATTTCGTGTGTCTGACGCAGTTGGACGGATGGCTTCTTGGAACTCATCGGGCACGGGCCAACCCCGCGAGCGAGAACAGTTGCTTGTTGAGATCGATGAGACGCAGGTAGTTTCTCGATCAACTCGAGTCGCTACGGAGGAAGATGTGCCGACGAACGGGACATAGCACTGCCTCCAAAACGTTCTACGTGCCATTTTGGTTGCAGGACGTCACGACCGCTCATGATGTGGAGTTGGCCCAGGACATGAATGGAGCCGTAGATTCATTCTATGTTCCAAGGTCCCGCAGTCCTATATTTCTGTGACGCTGGTTGTGTTGGAGGGTTCATCTCGAGGCTTACGTATGACTACTATATTTCTCGCTCGCCGATGAAGAGCTCGTTTCCGTAGCCTCAGGCTTCATGTCCCACCGCTACCTCCCCACTGTATCTGATCTCTTATCAGACTGGCAGACGATATACCTGGTGTATCGGTTATGGCTTTCGGGGATAGTACGAGGGTATGAAATAGTTCACCGTAGAGGTATTTGGACGAGCTTATATCGAAATATGTTTCTAAGCATCTATTAATTTCTTTATCAGACTCTGTAATTGTACGCTGTATATCCTTAGCGCTCAAAATGAATATTACGATTGCCCAACACTTTTGTGGGCTTAGGAACCAGAATTAGCGCCTACAACTCAAAGTGCAACTATGGTGTTCGTTGCCTCAAAAGCTATTCCTCTCTCCTACGTCTGCTTTCTCCCGCTGGGTGTTGTACCACGGGGAGGCAGCACTGCTCGGACAAGAGTCCACAAGAACAAGAACAAGCTCGTAATCGTCAAGTGAGAATATGGCTATTCTGCGAGAATCTCGGCGCGCATTCTTCAACAAGCAGGGATTCAGATCCCTGAAGTCTTGGAGCGTAATCCGGATGTACCCACAAATATGGCTCCCTACACATCCTGAGCTATATCCACATGGCCGGCAGATGTGGCGTCCTGTAACCACAAAAGTATGCGTGAAATGTACTGGAAGGAGCCCCATGTCCTGCTCGTTGGTATCTTCACCTCTGTAGTGTTGAACATGTTGGATATCATGTGATACATTGTTGATGTGTTGTGTATGTGTACAACTAATAATAGGACTTGTTCCTAGTTACATTTGCACTCTCATGCAAGTCTCATACTACCTATCTACCTTCATCATGAATAACTCTGTAGATACATCAGGAAAATCCCCAGAGGCAATCTTGGCCCAATATTGTAGTGAAAAATGGATGAAAGTTGAATAAAATCTTGTATTACTCATATTATGCTCATTACACATGTCCCCCGGTAACCAGGGAATAAGTGTTGGATAATTTGGCATAAGATTTGACAACAGTTCTGCATGAAGTTCGAAAGATCATGCCCGAATTAGTCTATATACTTACCTAATTTAGCTCCTAACTTTGAGCTATTACACAGGATGCAATTCACTGTAATGCCAAGAGAATTATATGTGAATTATGCTGGAATTTCTTTTTGAGCACATTTGGGGGTGATGAGTATTTCCAAGTCAGTGTTACACAAGAAGTACATTTGGTTTGATCCATATAGAAATTTCATGGGGATGTATTATGTAAGGAAGAATGTAGCAAGTATGAATGGAGCAAATCACCTGGTTATGTAATAACAATACATAAACTAATGTGGAAGTACATTAGAATTTTGCTTAATAGATTAAAGAACACAACATTCAGTCTTGGATTTGTAAGTGCAAGATAATTCCCATGTTCTGGAGTTGGAAATATGTATAAGATTATATGGTAATTTTATTTGACAAAAGAGAAACATAAGCCCTGTGTACTACAATCTTGACAAAATCAGAAGTACACATGAATTATGTATGGTGAACAGAAAAAATAACAGTTTACATAACATTTGCTGAGCATTATGTATAGTGTTATATGTCATGTATGGTATCTTTGACAAACCATTCTTGGATAATCTTGTTGTGTATTTCTTTGAGGGGGGAAGTGGAATTTTATATCATAAATTGGAGGGTGAAACATATTGCTTAGGAGATTATCAATGAAGTTTTAGAAGAGACCTTGCTGCTTTCTTGCATATTACCTGTATAATGTCAGAAGACTTTATGTTAGAATTATGCATGCAACTCTCTTCAATTGATTGCACTGGAATTTGACAGGTGATGGGACCCTTGAAAAAGATCTCAGAAATGTCAGGTAAGTAGAGACTGGTAAGTTGGTGAACATTGGAGGAGTAACAATTAATACCAATATAATACCACCTATGAAATACAAAAGGGAAAAATGTAAACAT
>JANHQD010002002.1:0-28614 GCA_024721195.1 Marasmius sp. AFHP31
ACAATCTCTAATGCCCGTGACGAACTGCTCCGTGCAGCATTGGTCCGCTGGGCAATTACTCTGATGAAACTAGTTTTAGATTCGGTCAGAGGGTAGTACATAGGGATCTTCTCACTCCAGCAGTAAGTGCGGGTAGAACTGGCTTGCACTCATTGTCCTGACAATGCTGAGGAATGTTCAGTTGTCGGCTGAACAGCGTCATCGGAGGGCTGCTGAGGGCAACATTGGTGAGAGAGGCAAGAGCCAATGTGGATAGGAGCAGACGCATGCCGAGATGTGGGTGGAAGGTGAGGAGCAGAGGAGCTGGGAGAAAGAAGGAATCCCCGTGGTCCTTTAATACAGTCGGCCATTTGACAAAGCTTCGGACAGGGACAGGTGATACGCTGTGATATGAATCGGGATATGGCCGTGCTCGCTTAGGCTTGAAAAGTGGGCGCTGTCCCGGGGTTTGAGATTCAGCACTAACACCGTGGGCGTTCTTCGGTCACTTACGAAACGGAGATTGCCCTCAAAGCCAGGATCTAATGCGTTGATAGAGGTGTTTTTCAATCCCAAGTTCGCAGAAGACATGTGCGATGTGCTCACCTGGTACTTTTAATCTTGAACGCTTCGAAGTTCGCCAAAGGCATTATGTACAGGGAGTGCACTATTCTGGACGCATCGCCTGCAGGTTCTACATGGCTCATGGCTCTCAGACTCTCTTTTGAAGAGCCAATAAGTTTCGAGAAGCCCCCTGGGTCGGTTGTTTGCGTGAACGCTGGGGTATTCTTCAAGGCCTTGATCTATTTAAACAGGGCTCCATGAGTTGTCCCTGATGAACAGTTCTAAGGAAGGTAAATCCCAGGATCCAGATTTCGCCAGTTGACAACGAATAAGAACTTCATTTCGTCTGACCGATGGAATCATACTGCTATGGCATTGCCAATGTAAATGAGTGAAGTGTGGATGATAATCTGGCGTGCGGTGAAATGATGACGGTAAGGAACAAGGGAAACGACCAAATTGAAACAAATGGTCCGAGTCGCTCTCATTGATTGAGACGGTCACCACCTCCCACCCACGACGAGCTCAAGCTCTTCTCACGATTGAATCGTTGAGTTCACTGTCATGTACGGCGTCCGCAGGTTTCTCGGCGCAGCCGCTGGCATTGGCCAACAATCACAACCACAGGAATCGTCACCTCCTCCTCCAGCACCTCTCAGCATTGTCAAGTCAAGTTCGACTCCTTCCGAATCTCCTTCCGCATCTCCCTTTTCATCACCGGTCCAGACCACTACCGCTCTGCAAATAAAGAAACATGGCCCCAAACCGTCCGTTGATTCCTTCTCAGAGCCCCGTTCTTCACCATCCGTGTCCCCCGTGAGCTCACGAAACGGCCCGTTACCACCTATTCCTCCCCTCAATTCGCAACCTGTGGCAGGTCCTTCATCACCCCAAAGACCTCCCATCTCTCGAGTTCAAACAGCCCGGAAACCTGTTACATCACAGCGCGAAAGTTCGGATACGACGAAGCGTACTTCTGGTATACTCAACATCCGCGACGAGCTTCTTTTTGGTTTGCTAGCCAGCGAAGCAGTCGTCGACAGCAAGGACTTTGAGATATTAAGTGCAGAAGAGGTCGAGGATCTC
The DNA here is from genome assembly GCA_024721195.1 of Marasmius sp. AFHP31. NCBI lineage: Eukaryota > Fungi > Basidiomycota > Agaricomycetes > Agaricales > Marasmiaceae > Marasmius > Marasmius sp. AFHP31. The sequence goes on from JANHQD010002002.1 coordinate 1,630, forward strand.
AAGAAGGTCAGTCCTTACTCAAACGCCTGCGTCGTATGCAAAATTTTTGACCGTACGTTACTTTACAGGAGCACCACATTCTAACTACTCGCGTCAACGCTCTCAACAAGAAGCTCGCTCTTGAGACCAAGATACGAGATGCGGCCGTCAGTCTATCGAAAGTTAACCAGTCCGCGAGCAAGAAGATTTCCCAGAAGACGGACGAGCAGTTGGAAGCAGCCAACAAGCGCGTCGACGCAGCACAGAAGGAATTATGGCGACTGTCCGAGCGAGCCAACGAAGTTCACAGAAAGCTGGTGGAGCATCGAGCCGGTGTCCTAAGCTGGTCAGTGAAGAATATGGAGAAGAAGGTCAATCCAGTGATGAATGGGACCGGGAAGGGCAAGGCATCGGTGAACGGGATCAACAGCGGCGACTCTGGTTACGACTCCCCGATGAGTCCCGTATCAACAACGTCGTCGCTGAACGGGAACGGCAACGCTACTTTCGATGGCTTCCACTTCTTCGCAGGTCATGCCAATGCAACAATTCCTTCCAGTCGGGAGATCAAGGACCATGCTTCCCTGACTGCGGAAGTCAGCTCGCTTGAATCAAGACTCAAGGCAGCCACTGCTTCATTAGCTGAGGCAACGAAGAAGCAGGGCGAGATGGCAAGGGAGCTTAGTATGCTGCGGTTAGAGAAGGAAGAGGTGGAAACGATGATGAGCATGGACCTTCAGAGTGCCGAAGAAACCATTGCAGCGTTGGAGAAAGAGTTACCTGCTCTAGAATCACTCGAGACGGAGCTGAACACATTAAGAGAGGAGAAGATCAGGTGGGAAAGAGAACGAGAAGACTGGGAGATCGAGAACGAGAGAAGGGGGGCCGAAGGTGAAAAGGTTGAACAAGCGGTTGTTCAGCACAAGGACGAAGAGATACGCCGGCTCAAAGCAGAACAAGAAGAACTACATCAGGAGCTTGAGCGAATGGAAGAAGACCGCGAAGCTCTGCTTAGAAAAGCTGGAGAGGAGATAGACGAAGGTGTCGATGCCATTCAGGATATCGTTCAAAAGCACTCGATACCGACAGTGTTCACCCGAAGAGACTCTTCGACATCGTACGCAATGCTCCTGGCTATGGTTGATGCGATCGACAACCATCTCACCGACCTCAAGTCGAAACTCGGCGGTCAAGCTCAGCACGAGGCTTCCTGGGAAGTTCTGCGGCGTAAGCTGGAGGAAGACGTTCGTTTAGGACTCGACAAACGTGAGGCACTGAGTCGAGACTTAGAGGATGCCAGACGAGAACGCGAGGAGGCAAGGAAGGAAGCTAGAGAACTGGAATCGAGGCTAAAGGATCAGCAAGAAAGCGCATTCATGTCACCTGAACGCCCTCCGTCATTGCCTCTCATGATATTCCCTACTTCATCCGAACTTGCAAACGACTCGGCCTCCGCCAAGATCATCGCGATCTTGCAGCCTCTTTGGGCAATACTTCCTTCGCCTGAGGCCCGGGCAGCGGTTTCTAATGCTCAACGCTCCTTCCGTGCCGGAAGTTCGCCGAGCTCCCCCTCATCACCTTCAGGTCCTGGTAGCCCAGGTTTCTTCAGCCGTGAGCTATCCGTGTCAGGAAGGTCTTCACCGCCAGTGAAATCACCGAAATCCATCGCCGAGTTGGACGTTCGAGCGCTCAAAGTCCTATACGACAGTCGTACGCTGATGCAACAACAGCAGCTGAACCAGGCATTCAGCTTGGAAGCATTTGTAGGACGAATACAATCGCTGGTCATCGACGACCGGGCTCTCATTGCGAGGTTGTTGCGGTTTGCCCATGCACACGACTTGTTGAAGAAGAACGCGGAGAGGGCTCAGAAATTGGCACAGGAGAGTAGTGTTGCGCTAGAGACCTACCAAAAACAGGTCCGGATGCTGGAGGACATGGTTTCGAAAGGCACTGCTACGTACGTCTTTCATGTTCGAACATACCAAGGTGCTTATCCTCATCACTTGTTTTTGTTCCCAGACAAGACGATGTGCAACCTCTTCACGAGATGATTGATCGCCTGACCGCCGAGAAGGAAGCCCTCGAGGCGGAAGCCGCGAAACAAGCAGCAGCCTGCAAGGAACTCACCGAAGCCAACAGTGCCTTGAGCGCTCGAGCTCTTACATTGGCAGATGAGGCTGCTTCTGCCCCCGAGAAAGCGAAACAACTCATGGAAAGCCAACTCAACGAACTGAAGAAGGCTCTCGATGATGCTCGGGACGAAGCTGATGCCTTGAGGAGGTCAGAGCAGAGTCAGAGCATGATGCTGATGGACGAGTTGAACACAGCACAGACGGAGAACGACCGCCTGAGAGAACAGTTGAGGGCACTGAAGAAGTGAGGGTTATAGGCAGTGTTGCTTTCTTTTTACTTTTCACGATTTCCAGTCATTTCGATCTCTATTATTATTATACATTCCCTTTGTCACATATCACGGACGTCCCACAATGATACTTATGAAACGCAAAAAAAGAAAGAAAGAAAGAGAAACAATACAGTAATGAGTGAAGGCATGGTATATCTTGTCGAGTGTTTCTGACCAGATGTGGTTGTATGTGGAAGCTCAACTGAAGCTCGACATCTTCAAGTATACGCCAGCCCTGCAAAAGTGGCTACCGCACCAACAACAGCACCGCTAGCTGCCATCCCAAATCCACTGCTGCGTCTGCGAGTCGGTTCTCCGTCTTTCTTGAGACTTTGGTACAGTTTCTCGACATCTCCCTCGTTCCTGCCAACCACAATGATGTTCTGCCCAGGATTCCCTGCACCTGCTGGGAGGGTCCTGATGAATAGGCCTTTGGGAACCTGATCCTGGACATCGGCCACCTCGGCGTCGGAAACCATGAAGAATTGAGCTGTGGCCTTCCCTTCCAACTTGTCGAGATAGAGGGCGCGGGCTTCCATCGACATAGTACGATCTAAAGGCTTCGTCTCGCCTCGTCCAACATCGGAAGAAGTGGCACCGTTGCCAAGCCTAGCAGAACCGATGGAGCTTCGTGAACCCGCTGAAGACTCCGCGAAGCTGCTGTACGGAGAAGGAGGGTTGAAGGAACAAGGCATTGGGATCCTCTCCTTCTTCACTTTCCTCTCTGTGCCGTTACTGCTATTAGAAGCTGGAATCCCTTCGTCCCAGTGAACCGTCTTCTGCGTGCCCCCTGGCAATTCGTTGTCCGATGAGTCCTCCGCCTGCAACAGATTTGCAACCAGCTCGGCGGAGTAGCTGTCCAAAGACGCCAAACTTTCGGCATGCGAGACAGTCTGTCGAGCTGCGCGTTCTGACTTCCTCCGCTCCCTGATCACTGCCTTGGTGTCTTCCGGTTCACCTCCATCCTGAAGTTCCCTAGGAGTGAGCGAGCGACGACCAGCAGATTTCCTCCCCGCCTTTCGCGGAGTGGTCGGTGCATCGTCTTCTTCTGCGTGCTCAGCGATGTCAAGCGACTGAAAAGAGTCCAGCATCGAGTTATCGACGCGTTTCTCGGCATTCGTAGGAGAGTCTGAGCTTGTTGGACAACCGCCTTTGCGGGTATGACCACGCATAGGTTGTCCACATGTGTGGCAATGGGGAATTTTTCGCGGTGTAACTTTGGGCGTGCCTCCGTCTTCAGTAGCAGCTTTGGATGGTTTGGTCGGGGTCTTGGTAGGTGTGCTCGTGTTGGAGAGGGTGCGGGTCGTTGGTGCCATTGTGATATGAAGAATCACAAGTAATACAAGGTTTATATAGAGACGGCTGGTGGCTGGCTGGGGACAACCGAGAAAAGAACAAAGATCACCTTGGCTATTGTCCTCGTCGTCGCGCAACTGGAAAAGGAATGTTTACAATGAGAATTGCTGGTGGCCGATGACTGGGACTAGTGACTCGATGCGTTCAAAAGAACCTTGTTCTATGAAGTCTGTCAGGATGACATCGTGGTAGACATGCATGTTGGTAGTGAACGTGCCGTGACCACTGCCAAATTCAGGAATCAATTGTCGAGCCTAATTGGTTGAACGCTCGGCGGATAAGACGACCAATACTCGTATTTATAACGATATGTAGGCTATAGTAAAATACATGTTCTCGAGATATACCAGAATACAACTGAAGTGCATAGTTTGATACCTTATTTTGACAATAATGCAAAGAACGTGAAGGTGAAACGAACGGGAAAAAACAAGGGAATTACAACAAGCCAGCCTTTGAGCTCAATCCCACACAACAGGGTCGAGAAAGAAAGAGCTGAGACCATCGCCTGTAAGCTAGAAAAAGAATGCGCACCAATAGATTCTGCGAAAAAGAATATCGTAAACCAATTGACCACAGGTGGAATGAATTCGGAGAGTGTCGCAAGGATTCAGTCAAAGATTTAGCGCTGTTACCCCAAAGCGCTTTTCTCTAGTTCTATTGGGCGACGCCAGTGGCAACAGCGACGTTCTCGCCATGTGGTAATTGAGGGGACTTGAGATCCGTTTGTTCCTTCGGATGAGCTGCGCCTGTGTTACCGACGCCGGGAGTAAGGGGTATCGGGGGCATTGCACCATTCTCATTGGACTTGATTGGGGCTTCTTTTGCCGCTGAATCGAGTGGATTAGTTGACCTGCTCATATCATCGAAGGTGAGCTGTAAAAGGGTGTGATAGGTTCGAAGACCAACGTTCTGATCCTTTTGCTACTAGGCATTTCTGGAGATGTGTTATTTGACTTGCCCTGGCCCTGCAAGCGTACAGGATCAGTCGTTGCGAAATTTGGTAGTCCTGTGAGTCCCACCTTGGTTCGTTTCTGTGCTGGTTTGGGTTGTCTCTCTCCGGGATCGAACACGTTTTCGGGTAGTGCGGATCTAAAGGGATATAAGAGCAGTACGCACTATGCAAGGGGAGTTAACTCACTTCCTGATGTTGCGAACAACAATTCCCATCGTCCTCTCGTCAAACTTCTCCCACAGCTTGACTCCGTTGGTGAACTCGATAGTGGGATATGATATGTCTAGTTTTCGTTGACCAGTCGCACCGGCTTGAAGACCGCGAGTCAGTCGGAGAAGCCTTGTGCGAGTGTAGCTGAACTTCACGTTGTTTTGGCTCAATTGATAGGCCCACATAGAATGTTGTCGTGTAGACTGGTCCAGCCCCAGCTTTGCCTTCTATGTCTTCTTTCTTGCGTTTTGAGATTGTATCAGAGATGTCGCCCTGCGCTACGGCGCGAACTTCTTCATCCGAAAGACAGTAGGATACTTGCTCGAAGCCCCTCACGAACGGATGCGCTAATGTTACCATGTCGATGAGTTCTAGCTGCTTGACCAGCTGTCGTATTCGGGATTCTACTGTTCCTGACCTACGAAGACAGCCCTTGGAATCTCGTTAAAGAGCACAACTTTGTAACACATACCATTTGATTTGCAGGTCGGCATCGCCGGTCGAAGCTATGATTTGGAGATAATACCGATACTTGTGAAAGAAATCGTGTTTGGCAAAGAGCTCAGACCAGTTAGCTGTACCAACAATCACTCTATCCACGATGGCGGCGCCTAAGAAGGGATGACTTCAGCGTTCATTAACAACATCCGTGACACAAGAAAACCGACCTCTTTTGAACTCCTCTGTAGTAATTTGTTGTGTGGATACTGTGACGTTGTGAGTAGCGCACATCGCTGGATATGTGGGTGTTATTATTGGCATCCGATGCTGACGATCGCCAGAATAGAGCTGGAGCGGTTTCAGAAGCAGACGCGCGGCGAAGTTGAATCTTTTGAACGTACTCGTGGGTTCCATACTCTGACTTGTAATGGGCCCTCCTCTATTTGCTTGAGTAGTACAGGTTGCGGCCATGACCTAAGTGGTTGTGAGCTGAACATAATTTGCAACAGTATGCATCGATTGATCACGTACCACTGATACATGATAATGAAAAATCGGCTGACTATTGCTCCTGCAATCGCGTTGGGGTAGAGTTGACATATCCTCGCCACAACCATAGCCCAAGCAACACCACCAAAGAACCCATTGACATTGGAGTAGATAGCTCTCCCTGCGCAAAATCAGTAGCTGGCGGAGTCTCAAAGTTTGACACGTACGCTGTGCCCATAACTTTATACACCGTAATGAATCTCGAAACACTTCCACATTCGGCACTAGACGCAGTATCTCGTTCGCCACTCGTGAGCCTATACAATTCGTTAGCTTCAGGCATGTGTCTGCCAAGGTGGAACGCGAAGACGAACCACCGAGACTGCGAACACATCGCTCGTCTATATTTCGAAGGAGATTGTCATCTTGCAATGACAGATCTTCGGGTATTGTGGAGAGTGCCAATCTGGCCATCAAGAAATCAAGTGGAATTCCAGAGATATTTGCAGTTATGATAGGTACATAGGCTTCCGGAACACCCTAGAGAAAGTTGAGAACTTAGGCAACATAGGAAGGAAAAGCGAACACGCACGGCGACCTCGGTAGCCCCCTCAAATTCTCTCAACATCGGCTCGAAAACTTCAAAAAAGTCTTCTCTCTGCACGTGCTTAGGAACGACACAGAGAGTGTCTATATCAGCACCTGGACCATGCACTCCTAAACGGTATGACCCAAAGGTGAATATTTTGCCGCCTGCCGCGCTTGCAGCAGCTTCAGAGAGGCCTCTTGAAACCCCTACTTTCTTCACGAATTCTTTTACGAGTGCTGAGACCCGACCCAAAACAATTTCACTAACAAGTTTCAGGACATGAGAAGAGCGGAATGAACCCATGCCACTCAGAAATGAGATGGCAATACGGCAGAGACACGTACCGAGTTTGTGCCTCCTTCTCAGATTCAAACGTTCCCTGCCTTCTGAGTTCTTCCATCAAGGTGACAGTGACCTCTTTTTCCCTTTCGCTGGATTCTGCACTTGAAATGGGCGGAGTGACACCCAGATAACTTGCGCGAAGGCGTAAGCCGAGAGGTGGATACATTGAGAGAGGTAAGGACGATACCTTGGCTCTGCTGTCATGATTAACTCGAAGGTTCTCGACGAGTTTTTAAGAGACAAGAGTGAGTTGCAACTTGTAGATGGTGGTTCGAGAGAGAAAAGCTCCTTAGTCGTGGTTGGGCGTGGGTAAGTGTTGGGCTCGGTCAGTGTCATCGTCCGGCGTCAGCTTAGTCAGCTCATTGTCCGATTGTTTTGACTCTTGTGCGGCAGCGCCGCCCTGGATTGTACGAACTCGCGAATTGGTCGCGAAGTAGATCCGGTGTGTGTAGACATACAGTACCAGATACAGATACAAACCGACTCTGCTATGATAAAATAATTACAGTCACTTTTCCGACTGAGAACCAAATATTTGTTTGCGAGCCAAAGTTTAGTACTGCTTTAAGTTAGTTTCCAGCCTTCAATATTCGGTCGTGAGCAGCATGCAATTATCGATGAGATCCCGCGAAGTACTTCGACATCCACGATCTACAGTCTACCGAGAGCTATGACCGCAACTCTGCACTTCAGTAGCATCCATATCAAAGAGGTCTTCGGAACACCTTTCGCGGAAGGTTTCGACAGGTGGCTTTGGATTAGTCGCCCTCTTTGGTACAACATATGTAAGTAAATTCCGGTTGCAGGTAAGGTCGTGATCATGGATGAGGTCAGAAGAAAGCAGCTAGGGCCGTGTTATTTTAATTCCGCCTGATGAAGGATGTGTCTCCAAAGAGGATGTCGAAAGGTGAGGTCAGACGCTATGCCAACAGCGTTTGCCAGCCATAATCCCCTCGACTGGCTCCGAGCAGATCACCAAACCGGCTGCGAGATCCAAACGGCTATTGAGCGAGGAAACAAAAGAATAGACGAAGGAGTGCGATATTTTCATTTAGACCTTCGTTTGAATGGTATCGTTCCCCTGATTGGCGAACACGACGTGTTGTTCCGGATAATACTTCTTCTGTAATCGCCATGGAAGGGTGCGATCTAAATCAGATTGTCTCCGCCGAGCAGCGTTGCCTATGGTAAGCCAGGAGGTCAGATATTGTCCAATCACCCACAATTCCGACAGGTATGATGCTGTTGTACAACCACGATCTAGGGGAACCAAAGATCACAATACCATCATCTGTCGCGCCTCTGATAGCAACAGAAACCACAAACGTCGTACGGGAGTTGTCGATGAGACACCTTAGTGTCGATTTCTTGGTTAGATTGAGCAAATTCGAGGGGGGCGCGTGTTTGGATATATTATGAGAGAATGCTCGGGTTCAGATGAGGCTAGAAGTGAGTTGATTCGAGCAGTGTCTGCAGAGGTTGAATCGATGGCTATATGACCCTCGCGAGAAACTCACAGGCTGAGCAAGCGAGCAAAAGCTCGCCCTGAAAGTGTAATCTGATAGAGTCGTAGGGCCAGGCATGATAGTTACTGGGTTTTTAGAAGGTTTCTGTTGACTCGCGGTTGGTACTGTGATGAGTGATCTATTGAGGGTTTACTGTACATGAGAAAAAGGGGGGACGATATTTAGAAACGGGGTGAAGGACAAATCATTGGACTTACCGGGAGGTTGAACGTCGCTTGACCTAAATGGACAGTAAGAGAACTGTGGTGAAGGAGGAGAATTAAATACCGATATACTCGCGCAGCCAGATATAAGATCGCACACGAGCCCAGCCTCATGCAACCCTTTGAAGAATTTCAATCGAGGTTCATCATCTCCAATCTCGCTCGATAGGTCTGAGTGCAGTGAATTATCATTGACCTGTACCTTACTGGACATCCGAACGAACTTCAATCCCTATATCGCCCGTGAGGACGTCGGTTGTCATCGTCGTCCGAATGGTCACGGTCGCGTCTCCTTGGAGGGGTTCTTGACCGTGAGCGGTAATCTCGCCTTGGAGGCGTTCTGCTGCGAGACTGGTCTCGACGGCGCGGAGATCAAGACCGGGTCATTCGCTTACGGTCATCGCGATCTACGCCACGTCCTCCGAGCGATTCTAGGAGAGCTTCGACACCTTTGGTACCCTCCGATTTCTTCAACTTTCTCGCCTTCTTCTCTCGTTTCCTTTCCTTTCGAGCGCGTCGCTCCTCCGGTGTCTCGTTCTTTTGCTTGCCTTTTGACTTTGACTTTTTCGACTTCTTGAGGGCCTTCTCTTCTCGCCGTTTTTGGAGAAGGTAATCACGCATAGGGTCTTCCGGGTCGATTTCTGGGCCTGACGAGTCAGAGGACTCTGAATCAGGATTATCATCTGAACTGCGGATCAACAAAGAGACAGGCGAGGGGACAGCGTGTGTCGCACCTTGAACCATCTCTGGTCTAGCATTGAATGCCTCTTCCTCAGGTTCAATCCACTCTCCATCTTCGCCTTTCGACCTCGGTTGCCTATAGTTCTTGACGTGGTCGACGCGTAAAGTCCTTTCCAGGACCTTCGCACCGTTCAGATTGTCGACCGCGAGTATAGTTGATCTTTGGTCCTCGTACATGAGAAATGCGAATCCCTTGGGTTTCCCAGTCTCCTTGTCCCTAGGCATATTGACGTCCATGATTTCGCCAAACCTAGGGATTGCTCAATATTTGGACTTCATGAAAATCGAAATATGAAGACTTACTGAGAGAATATTGTTATCACGTCTCCTTCCGTGAGTTCATTATGTAGTCCCCCGACAAAAATATGCGCTGAATCCTTATACTCGTCGTGCCATGACGCAGACGTGCCAAGCTGCAGTTCAGCATCGTTTATTCGGTTGATTTCTTTGACGACACTGTAGCAAAGATTCGATGCGACTTCTGTGAGATAGATTCGAACGACGTACTTCATGACAACCTAGTCGCGACGGATGCGACAATGTGGGGTAGACAAGAGCTGCAGTGTCCTCACTTTGCATCAAGAAGTGGTTGGAAATGGAATATCATTCTCACGCTCTAACCAACAAAAAATTTCGTCGACGTCCAAACGTTCAACGTTCGATCGTGGACTGAAAATGCCTTCTTTCTCATTGCCCCCTATTCGTGACAACCCAGACGGAGGATGGGGACCATCTTCATCCAATCTACCAGAGCAATCCAAGTTTAAGGACATTCCATACGCGCCTTACTCAAAATCCGATAAACTTGGTCGATTTGCAGACTGGAACGAAACTACTGGCGATGGACGGCAGACCGCTGTGGGTCTCCCCGTGACCCAAAACGCCCGCACTGGCCCAGGTGGAAGGAGAAGGGATGGCACGCAAGCGTTTGGAAGTGGTACCGCTAGTGCATTCGCTTACTTCCATGTTGAAGACGAGTCATCCTTCTCTCTCGTCGATAACAAGGCCGCTCCTGCTCGTAAGGCAGGCCAATTCACTCGTGGAAGGGGTGGCGGAAGGGGCGGTGCTGCTTCGTACACGACTCGTGGAGGTCCTCAGCGCGGTCGCGGTGGTTTCACTTCTGGGAGAGGAAATGCTCAGAGAGGTGGAAGAAAGGGATGGAGAGATTGGGAAAAGGCAAGCACCAGGTCGAGGTTGTGACACAGGTTTCCTGATCTTTTCGATAGGGCACTCGCACTCGCGAATCGTCAGTCGTCATTTCACCTCAATGGAGCATACTCGAGGAAGTTGAATTCCATCGGCTCGCTAAATTGCGTCTCGAAGTTGATGAACCAGAAGACCTGTATGGAAAAGTGATTTTGGCGATGCGAACTTTACTGACAATTTTGGTCACTAGCGATACGTACGGAAAGATCTACCCATACGATAAAACCTACGATCGGGTCACAACCAAAACTGAGAAACCATTGGTACCGCAAGACCGAATTAAGTACAACACTACGACTTCAGATGACCCCGTCATCCAACAGGTGCCTTGATTCGTTTTTTTCGGGGAACGTGCCTGACCTAGTTTCCCTCCTAGCTCGCCAACAAAAACACGGCAACTGTTTATACCACTGATGGTATCCTCAGTGTGTTGATGTGCGCTCCTCGGTCCGTTTACCCCTGGGATATTGTCATCGTGAGGGAGGGAAACAACCTATATTTCGACAAGAGGGATGGTGGCCCATTCGATACTGTAACGGTAAACGAAAATGCGGCCGATCCACCTCAGGATCCAGCACCACCCAACCCGAACAATCCCAATGAAAAGGCGCCCGAAGCACCTTCCATCAACTCAGCCACCTCACTGTCCTTGGAAGCGACCTACATCAACCAGAACTTTGGCTTCCAGACAGTGACCGAAAACCCTCCTCCTCCGGCGGTCGACTTCGCCCATCCCAACCCCTTCTACGGTCCGGACGAAACTGATCCTTTGGCCTCTTGCGGGTATCGATACCGTGTGTTCGATCTGGGCATCACGGAGGACGAGGACATCAAGATCTGTGTGCGCACGGAAGTTGACGCGTACACTCCTGGTGCTGGAAATCCTCGAGATGGTCAAGGTTTGATTACTATCCGTGCACTCAATGAATTCGACCCCCGAGCCCAAGGAGCTGGTGGAGCTCCCGATTGGAGAACGAAGCTTGATGCTCAGCGTGGTGCCGTTGTTGCGACTGAGATGAAGAATAACAGTTGCAAACTGGCTAAATGGGCCGTTCAGAGTATTCTCGCTGGTGCCGATTTGATGAAGATTGGGTAGGTGTTTGTCCAAATTATGTTCTTCCTGTGGCACTCATATTGAATTCTACTTTAGATACATCTCACGAGCCAATCCCAGGGACAATACTCGCCATGTCATTTTAAGCACGGCTTCCATGCGGCCAACAGACTTTGCAGCGCAGTTGAATGTATCCCTAGCAAACGGATGGGGTATTGTCAGGACAGTGACAGACCTGTGCATGAAGCAGCCGGAGGGAAAGTACGTCCTGGTCAAAGATCCCAACAAGGTGGGTACTTGCCTTACTTCTACCTGTCTATCATTTTCTTTCTTCTACCCCGTTTCACGTCGATTTGTTATATTCAATGCTGATTATTATCTGCATAGCCGGTGATCCGCTTGTACGCCATCCCAGCTGGCACCTTTACGGAGCAGGATGAAGAAGGCGATGGTTTCGACGAAGAGCAAGGTGATCTCACGGCGTAAATTTCACCCCCGCGACTCTGTAGCTTGTTCTATTACGTTGTAAAAATACACATACAGGAGCCCATCGTGATACGTTCCTCATCTTTGGGAACTCAAAAGAGTCTCCACCGCGCTTTCAGGATTTGGACTGATGGAGTTTCGTCAGTGCTGCGACATATCCGGAACAGAGAGAGAAAGCTTTCACCTTCTTTGTAGAGCACCAACGATAGCCTCCCGAGATATGTCAGGAAACATATTCGTCAAATGGGTTATTTCGGCTTCTGTCGGTATCCTGACACCAGCAGATGCTCCATCCCTTCTGCTTGTCAATCCATGAACCCATTCGCGCACCACTGAAGCACCCGCTTCCGCGCTGGGACGAGCTGCCGCGCGCAATCGTGACGTGGGGCTCTCCCCTGTAGTAGGGGTCGGTCGTGCAGTTGTTACCACTTCATCGGTTTGGAGTAGACTTGACAGCCTTGATCTCGACGGACGGGGAAACGCGAAATTTGTTCTTCGTGGGGGACGTGTCGTTCCTATGAGCGGGAGAGCAAAACGTTTCGACATTCGGGTCACGGAAGGGGCAATCCGATAGGTCTTCAAGTTGACGATGTCAGAACGATATATCTGACCAGCCAGAATGCCAATCAACGCGACTGCGGCTGTTCCAGGGAGACGGCTGAGTAGAAGCTGACAAGATGAATGAGTTACGTGGACAACTCCTTCGTGTGAAGCGACATGCCTGAGCTGCCAGTATGTACATGAAACTTTTGTTGCTGAGGGGTATTCCGAACACACGAAAGTCGTAGACCGTTGGTATTATTCTTGAATATTGATAGAGTAGACTGAACACCAATGCGAAAGGCCCTGCTGGCAAATGTGTGAGGCCAGCCTTCCTGAGCAGGAAAAGCGCAACGACTTCGAGCAGGGTGGACAATATGGTGGAGACCAATGCGAATGACTGAAGACGACAGGCTGGTTCAATAATGCATTTTCAACAAGTGGGTAATCGACTCACTGCAAATTTCCAGGTTCCAAAATGACGCTCAACCAGGACACCAACATTGAATAGGATAGATTCCGCTAGCAGCAGGTCTCCAGAACTCCCAAATGCCAAATTGCGAGTGAATAATCGCCAGTACTGTGCAATGAGATGAGAATGAGGGCCGAATTAACAGAAGACGGATATTGAACCTGATGATGGCGTGTAATATGAGGTACGAGCTAGTGAGTGCATCAATTCTCAGAGCTCTCGAGGTTGTTGTTTGAAACTCACTTGTAGGTGAAAGTAATGCTTGACATCGAAAAGACCCACTGCGATTGAGGTCAAAGCTAATCCTGTGGCCAGACCTGCATGATTTGAATCGTCGGTGAGTGTGCTACCTTATTAGGTCGCTATCGAATCGTAACCTTTGGAAAATGGTGCATTCTCAAATGACATGTATGGGGGAGGAGGTGAAGGAGCGCGCGCGGAACGTGGCGCGTGTCACCAGAACGTAATTCAACGACGGCACTGACAAAGTTCAAATCTTTAAGATTGAATTCATCGATTCACCCGTCAGCAAGTATTAACTAGTGTAGATAGTAGACGACAGTATAAATGTTGAGGTCGTGATAGATGCATGAGAAGTAAGCAAAAATACAAAATGTCCCTGAAGTTTGAACAAAACATACTACTACTACGAAAATCATCCTTAAGCCAGAAAACAGATTCACCAAATTTACTTTACGTGGATGGTCCAGCAGACGAAGTCCCTGCTGCATTTCCTTGCGGCGGACGGTTGGGTGAGGATTGATTTTTGCGGATGACCACGAAAGATTTGCCTGGAGTCGTGGTAGAGGGGGCCGGTATGTCTAAGGGCTCAAGGGGAGTCTCCTCGTCTTGCGGTCGATAGCCTTCACTACTATGCGGACGGTTCCTTCTCAGCTTGAACCAAGGTTTCTTCCTTGGCTGGTCAACAGAAGAACGGTCGTCCTCGCTGAGCGCTGCACTATGTCGGTAGGCGCTCGGAGGTGCAGGTGCAGAGTCCAACCTTGTTGTTCGGGATGGTGGTCGAGACGTCCCTGTGGAGCCAATCGCCCCCGCGCTAGAGGAAGAATCATCACGTCTCCTCATTCCCATGAGCATGCCGGCGTCCTCGACGATAGCCGTCTGTGACTTCGTTCGTGCATGGAAGGGTTGCATAGCTCCTGGAGGTAATGTGTCCTGACGAGGCTGCTGCCTCGCAGCTGCTGAAGAGAGTGAAGGTGGCGGAGAATCCTCTTCGAAGACCGGGGACCTTGGTAACGACGAGGCGCTCTGATCGACGAACGCGGGGGGTCGATTGGTGCGTTCTTGTGACGGGAAGGCAGTATTCGACTGTGAGGCTCCAGTTATTGCGTAAGGAGTATCGATATGGGCACGACCTCCACCGACGCGCGAGAAGCCTGACTGTTTTACAGGCGGTGCGGGCTCTTTGACGGGGATGTATCCGGTCGGTTGGTTTTGGAAAGGCTGCCAAGCACCCATAATGAAACCCGCTTCATCATCACTTTCTTCTCTGTATGGTCTCAGAGCGTGTTCAGGTTTCAACACAGAAGGGGGCGGGCCCGAGTGGACGGAACCTTTCCTAGAATCTGAACCGGTGTTCATCGCTGTGAGCATAGGCGGAGGGGCGTAGGACGATAAATCCGAATTCCTGTGGGTACGCGCGCTCGTGTTGCCAGCTTTTTGCTTGGACTTATCGTTACGACGACTACGATGATGTCGCCTAGACCCACAGCATCCCAACATTCCACAAGCACCTAAGAGCCCACTATCGACCACGTGTCGACTTTTGTCAAAGCTCAACCGGCCCACGAGTCGAACGAACGCCTCCATGAGTTTGATGACCAACATCAAGACAAGTGCGAGATAGATCAGTCCAAGTATTATGAGGATACCGTAGGCTACCCAACCTCCTGGTCCTGAACCAATCGATATCTATTGAACGACAACATTAGCAAGTGAAGAATTCCCGGCAAAAAGATGAAACCGACCGCAGGGGTGAGGATAACCAGAAGCACTGCTATCACAATCCTGGCTACGCAGAACAGGAAACTGATAAGCCCCATGCTAGCGCCAGTTCCCCAAGGGAGCCAGATGCTGGTAACGAGAGCTGATACGACCTCTATTACAAGAATGATGATCGCTTGAGCGGTTCCGCTCTTCTGACCCGCACCTATCGTTACTCCAAAGGCTATGTTGCTTGCGAAGAACATGCTAGCAAACATCTGAGATCCGTGTCTGTAATGATTGTACAGAGGGCCCAAGGACAATAAAGTCCGTGTTTCGTCATATAGCTTGTTTGTAGTGGTCAAACGGACTCGTATGACAAGTATGGCGGGAATAAGGAGAGAGAAGATGGTGAAAGACAATGCCGCGAGTACAATGGTGGACAGTGAAGCGTCCGGGTTCGATCGGGGTAAAGTCATCTCGTAGACAGAGAAAATGGTGACGGGTAAATGGAACAGGACTAGAATCCTCACGAGGTTTCCGTGCAGGACACTTCCATGGAAGCCGCCTAGCTCTGTTCGAACTTTCCACCATCTGCGACCGATGGGGGCCGAGTTAGTTGTTGCAGCTGTAAGTGTGAGTCTGGAGGGTGGGCGTATGATCCCGGGTAGCTCACGACCATTCAGAGATTTGCTTTCTTCCGCGTTTGGATTCTGGACTGTGTCGAGCATGTCTCTGCTGGTGAATCCGGGACTACGAGCACCAGGTAGTTTCATAGACGTTGCTCCCCGGTGGGAGCCGCTGATGATACCACTGACGAGGCAAACCACATAGTCTACGAACCAAAGTAACAACGATAAAGCCGTTGTGGCTGCGGCGATCGAGAGAAACAGGACCAAACAGATGCTGAAGAGGTCCTCAGGGCGTACACCGACAGTGTACGCAAAAGAAGATATTCCAGAGGTAGCGTTGTCCGGAAGGGTGAATATCCGGTTGGGAGGATTTCGGTCAATGAAAAGGGGTGACTGGGAATCGGAGAGTTGGTCAGCAAAGGCATCCGGCGGATTGTAAGGCGCCGTGCTGAGAGGATCCCAAGTGTGTGGATTTGCTGTGGTCAGAGTCACATCTGTGAACGCGATTAGTAGAGGAGTCGAACCTCATGTTTCTGTCCGCTTACTGTACGTGAGGGTAGCCCAGGCTGTTTGCGTCAAGAGTGGATCTGTGACAAGTCTATAAGATGGGGACCCCAAAGTGACAACTTGCTGAACTCACAGATAAACGTGGGCCATTGAACTGCGACCATTGACAAAACAGCGCACCATTGGGTGTGAAATATAACATCCCTCATCGACGGGGTGCCTGCCAGGACCAAGATTGAAGCATGGACAACGCCTATGAATTATCCCAACTTACAGAAACGTAGCAGCGCGGGGGTTACCGCAAAACGCTCTCCGCTAATAGCACTCGCAAGGATATAGCCAGCACTCTGGGCCCTTTCCCATAGCCCTTTGTCAGGTCGTGTGATTCCGCGATTCCATGCAGAAATGATTCGCGCTATCCCCACTTCCAGCCAGTAAGCTATAGCGAGAGCCACACTCGCCCAGAATATAGCCGTTGCTTTCCCATAAGGTTCATCTCCATCAGGTTTCAGAGGTGTAGTTTCGATGTCCAAGCATATGAGCTGTTGATTAAACGGGTCCACCGCACTCAATCGCGTATTGAGGGTGGTCAAAGAACGGCCTTTCCCCCATAGAACCATAGACGAGAAGGCAAACGTGCCGGCAGGGATGGGGCAATATAGCTGAGTCACGTTATTGGGAGAGGGAAGAGGCGAAGGAGGGCGAAGAGCTTGACAGAACCGAGTACTGTTTGACCATGCCCCCAAAGTAAGCATGGTTGTGGTCGTGAAAAGGGTTGCTGAGGCAGAAATGAAGTGAGCGAAAAAGTTTAGAAAAAAACGACACCACCACGCACCTAGGCTACCGCCCCCATCCACACGAGTATCGAGTATTTCCTGAGGCGTAGAGCCTATCACAGTCAAGTTCAGATAGGATTCCCGGTCGGAAGTCTCGATGACCTGGCCATAAACTTGGGATACAGTCAACTTTTGTGATGCGTTGCCTCGCCTCGAATCGAAACAGTCGTTGAAAGGGAGAGAAGCAGGGTCTGAAAGAACGGGATTTATGAAATTAAGGAGGAGAATAAGAAAGGGAATAGCGAAGCTCATCGTCAAACGGAGGCTGTGGCCGCCTTGAGTTTTGACTCTTCACGCAAATATTAGAAAGGTCTGGTCGTTGAGGGGGAAAGGGTACGTTGCGGCTCATTGCATCATCCGTAACCGTTCCTCCAGCTTGGCAGTCAAACATGGAACAACACAGGCCAGTCCCACGTTCTGCTTCATCCAAGCAAGGCCTTGAAGCTCGAAAGTCTGTCCGTTGATATCCCTGCTGACGCTTGTAGAGGTACTGTAGGGATGCTCCACGGTCGAGTTCACTTTTGCAGGTTACACGCGGATTTCGGATTCAGGCACAGACTCAACCGGAGTACATGGATAACAAGCTTGGGAAGTATGGTAGGCGAGCTTAGACAAGACTAGACGTTGTTTGGATGCAAGTTTCGAAAACTATGCCCATTCAGTGGACGTGTGCATGCGGTAGTCAATATTCTGACTTCGCTCTATACCTGCCCTCGACCGCATGTTTATTTATCCTACGAAACAAGTGTAGAACAATCGTATTCCAAACAAGATTTTACCACCGAGTTAGCGTTTCAATCAAGCTGCCATTCTAAGAGTACAGTAGTGAAAGAGCCATGATGTCGCTAACGGTCCAGACGTCCTCGGCATCTCAAAGAAGAGTCGGGCCAACAATGCGACCACGAATATATTGGGCCGAAGTTTATTTGAGTCAGACACATACCAGATTCGCACCCGCTATGCGTACAATGTCCAATGAATGTGCAGAGTAGATGAATAGAGGCAGGCAAATCCAGTCCAGCTGGAGCCTGGACGCCCCCCAATTACGCCTTCCTGAAAACTGCCTGAGGTGGCCAAGTTTCGAAAAGAAATCTGAAGCCGTGGTGGGAAGTCAGGCGGTTCCTCTATATAAGTATATCTGTCAATGTCAAATGGGTCGAAAAACCAGTGGACTGCGACCACGCGCCTTCCGCCCGAGGTATTCGTCGTAAGATTTACCATCGATATTAGGATAGACTTTTGGGGGTAAATTTATGTCGTGCACTACCCTAACACAGCCTGCTCGAGTCCCAACGGGCAGTTGGACACGTCCGCTGCCGGGGAAAGCTTCTGGTAAGCTTCGGGTGAGCATAAGGGTGTCAGAAGGTCTTATAACAGAATCCTTTGCCGCCTCTGTCACGAACCTGGGCATCCCAAAGCCGAGGACTCACGAAGATAGCATTCCAATGGTGATGTGTGCCGGAACGGAAGCTGGAGTGCGTGCGAGTACAGCAACGGGCTGTATCTGAGAGCATGATGAAGCTTGGATCTTTGTGGCATATGGGCCAGGGAGCAGGATAAGCCAGGGACTTACAGCCCCGACCGGCGTTCCATGTCTCCGTTGCATGAATCCATTTGTCCAGCCTGAAAGGCGCAGCGTTTCGGTGGGTCATCGTGACGATGCCGGACGCTGGGAATTCTCAAAGTCTCATTAACTTCAAGTCGGTATGTCGATTAGTGCGCACGCACCTGCACGCACCTAAAAAACACCGTCGTTACCAGGCTCGTTGAACCGGGCCTGGACTACTCGATCGCGGTGTTTGCTCAACCATTCATTCCAAAAAAAAGTCATCGACTCTCGGTCAGGATGCCCTCCAGAAACAGCCATAACGATGACATGTCGGTAGCAAAGCGAACAGCTACAAGAAGATAAACCACGGTGAGATCTGCGACAATAGCTTTGACATGCAGTGAAACCAGTTACACCGTCAAATACACGTATTTGAATCGACCTGAGGCCATGATCATGATCGTTCGGGTAGTAGAGCAGGATGCATAGAAGTCGAGATTGAGACCCTGGCTCAATGTTCAAGCTGAAGCGCTGAAAGATGGTCGATGGGAATGGAGAAGATAAATATGGGTGGATGCCGGCACTTGGAACTGCAAGAATGTTCGGCAAGTTCCGGCAGTCCCCAAAAGCTCTAGTATAAGTTAGGTTTCTGATGAACCTGCTTGCCGTCCTCCGAGTTTTCGACTCTATGCGGGATCATACGTCTCTCGATACCCTTTTCATTGGGAGTATCTACCGTAGCAATCTCCCCCGAGGGATGATCTTGTCGTCTCGACACCCTGACTTGCCTCCAAGCCGTTGACGTGGGTAACAAGGAGCGTCCGACACGTCGCATGGTATCAACAGCAGTTGGCTGCTCGACGATCGGGATACTATAGAATAGCGAAAGAAAATCGTAGGCTGGCAGTCAATAAAACCGTTTGGAGTGGTTGTCATTCCAGAACGAGTACAGAAGAAGAGGGACGAACTTAAGTAGTCAAGTGGAATCATGTCTCGACGTTTGATACTGGATACTCATCTGGGGGCTATCCGACTACCATAGACCTACTGGTGACCGGCGTATTCTCAAGGAATTGACTATGCAATGGCAGCAATTGATCTGAAAAGACGTGTTCAATGGATACGTCCAACCAATACCAATCTTAAGACTTTTGCCTAGTCATCGCCCCTGGAAACTCAGCGGGAGGACTTTCTGTAGTTTTTTCAAGCCTCTAATCGCTTCCAAAATAAAAAGGCCGAATCATTGGACGTCCTCAAGCATCCAACTCTATAGGGCCTGGCCCGTCCCTGCCGGAATTGCAGGAATGCCCATCTGGACCTTAGGCTTGACGATCCCAGAACGACCACCACAATGTACAGCGTTTGGACGATGAAAGGAGTCTGAAAGCAGTCCGAGGAGATGGACCCTGGAAAATGCCACTCAATTGAAACAGGTGCCGGAAATTGAACATCCGGATATTGCCGAACGAACTTCGTGCGGGGGTGTTAGGATGGTTACGGATTCGCAGTCCTTATCTGAGGACACACTGTCACTCTGTTCGCTCATTCATTAACCAAACTTAGATGTTACCAGAGTTGGCCACGTCAAGTTGAAAGCGGTGTATGTAGTGAGTCCATGTCGTTATACTCGATAAGCCATAGGAGAATGTCACTTCCCCAGCCATTGAAATTGGAGAGTTCGGCCATTTGATTGGATGTTGAGTGTAATCACATGGTACCGAGCGCCGCGACCACGCGTTCGTGGCTCAGGAGCGGGTGCCTGTACTGGGACTCACTGGGACGTCTGGATTGAACATTCACTCGGGAAAATGTATGGGGATAAATTAACGAGCCTGAGGGTAATCCCAGGACTAAGTTGTGAAGAGAAAGAGAAGAGCGTCATCGGATGCTTTCGTGCCACTGGGTATGAGTGTACGTATGAATTTACTTCTACTTTTCCAGACGTTCGATGGGAGATCGAAAGCGGATGAGCACTCCCTGACCGTCCACTTACCCTTCTCTTCTCCAGACCGGCGTAGTGTTGTATCTAGCATTCAGACTTGGCCAAAGATGACGAGTGACTATTAGTATTCCGACTCGGTTGTACCAAGCCAGCACAGGTGATTTTCCACTGCTTCCCGTCCCACCTGCTCTTTGGGACGTCACTATTCAGTCGAGGTAGCTATTGTGAACTTGAATTCAATCTTGCGTATATACGCCGCGGAGAACCGTCTATTGAGAGGCGTACCCCAGCTATTCCCAGATATTATAACTCGGAGCAGTGCCTAGCAAGTGCATAAGGTTAGCTTAGAGGCTCAAGCGACACCTGGCTCAATGATGTTGCACTCCAACTATCGACAATGTTGAGTGGGAGTCCCGCTGATGACTTCAGCGGATTCGAGGCTGGGAACTTCTATAGGGCGGAGTATTTTCATGGTATGTCAGTCGTGATTCGAGGTTTGGCTTAGGGACCGGGACGAAATGAGCGATACTGTCATCTAAGTATGTACATTTAAAGGCACATCTTTATCTTCAGGGCAGACAGGTATCAGGGAAAAGAGTACGAGAGCCAGTCCCGGGCACGGTACAATGAAAGCTTGGTTTACGAGCTCGTCCGACTTGACTGGTTTACAATCGAACGTGAACTACTTCGAAAGCAGGTTGACAAGGAACCATTGGTGACCCATTTTACGATCGGGAGTCGGAAAACACATACTAACACTTACCTACGCCTATCCGAAGGCCAGAGACCTGTGTACATGTCCCTTCCTCATAAGTGGCAGGTTGGGTCTTGAGGGTAAGTACTAATTGGGAGGTATTTACCAGTACGCAGAGTGGCTGAGAACTGGGCCAAAGGTCACCGGCGGCTAGCAACGGTATACTCAGGCCGCCGGGACGCCATTAACTATATTCAAAGCGGGAGCATGACTAGTAACTCTACAGCCCCCTTCCCGTGACACATAATTGCACCCAAACGACCATCCAATTCGAGACCCGAATCTCGCTCCCACAGACACCAATAAAGCCTGGCATTCACATACTGACGAAATGCGACGCTACCGAACGAGTAGGTAATTGGAAACTGCGATTTTCTGGAAACAACGCCACAACCGGGGGGTGTAGGAGTACCTCGAGTAGATGACTATACATGTGGGAAAGGATAGAGGCATAAAGGAGCGAGGTACGTACGACCGCAAAGGGACGAGAGGCATGAACGAACAAAGGAACAAGTGAGAGGCTAGTGAAGGACCAAGTGGGGGGCCACTGCGCAGTAGATATTATTGAAGTCGTAGTATTGAAATTTGAAACCTCGAGAACGACATGATGACATGTTCCTCGGGTAGGCACTCCCGGCACGTAAAACAACGACGAATTCGTAGTTTTTTCGGACGTTTGAAGCGGCAGAATCACACAGCACAGGTCCAAGCACAGACGCTGAGAAGCGGGAATTTAGAACCGTAATACGGGCGTGAGAAACGGTAAGACGAAACCATAGAAAACAGAGAATGAAAAGCTCAAAACGCCGAATCTGGAGAGGTGAACGAAAGCGATCGTACGGCATTTCTCCCGACTCGGGTATAGGGAAAATGACATACTACTATTGAAGCACGCTAAGGAAAATGGGGCGCCCTCAGTTGAAACAGCAACAAAAGCGCAAGCAATTGCAAGCGCACGGGCCTGCCATGTATACCAGTGTATACCCAACGGCGATAATACAGCAGTAACTTACATTCCCGATCCGGATCTTCCACAGAGAAAATTCCTGGTGTCCTAATCTAAGCGACGCCAGCAACAGCGTGAAGCACTTTAAGTCAAGGCGTCTAGGGCTTTTCAGGGTCTTCCGTAGCCAGGCTAATGAAGACCGGCCGGTACTTGCTTCCGGAAGCCTGAAGAATGCAATCAATTTCAGAGCCGAGGCCCAGGCCCGGAGGTTTTCGACGGGCTCCTAGAACGTCCTGGAATACATAGTGTCTAAACAAACTGCGGCGACCGACGAAAGCAGGGGGAAAAGAACGTCCCGTTCGGCAGAAGTGAAAAACCTCGGAAAAATACAAATGAATTGTCGTCGACCTCCAGACAGCCGGCTGGGGGCCTTGGGATAGAAATGGATATACAGCCATTCAGTTTGAACTTGCGCAATTGGTTTGAAGATTTCTGGGGTCGTCCTTCAAATTAGCTCCCGGGACTATGGTCGAATGACGCTGAACCGCTGAATAGAGGACGAGTAGCAAAAACACAGCCGATGTCACCATTAATGGGAAGTTCCGGGTTCCCGGTAGACCTACTGGAGAGAGGTCAAGCCGTGGAGAAGCCAAAAGAAACTCTATCTCACGACTTCGTTCCAACTTTCCAACAACGACTCATTATTGCAGTTCATTACCAGGGGAGCCCAGAATTCACAGGGAAACATCCGTACATTTGGTGGTCCGTCCGAAGGTGGATCCACAGGTTTTGAGCGCTTCTTGAAGTGCCGGTGGGTCTGGATTCTGGAATATCTATAATTCATGTGTAAGGAGGGAGGTGTAATTGCAAGGGTCGCGGGTAAGCGCATGCAGAAACACGAAACACACGCACAAACGCAGACACGTTCCTCGTTCGCGGGGGCCACTGTATTCAACGCCAACGAACTATCCGCATGGTCTATTGGCGCTTTAGCACCTCCAACACGTTCTCCGTTTCTGGGTTCCTTACCTATAAACGTTTGGTGAGCTGGCATTGACATATGTACGTAGCTACGCCGTGCGATTCATACCACCTCACAGCAACCTCACCGTCACACGCGTGTGGAACCTCGTACCCGGGCCAAGCTTTTGGAGTTGCGGGGAAACTGCAAATGGTGGATTGGAATGCAGGGTCGAAGGTCTGGCCGGTCCTGAGAGGTCCTGAGTCAAATGAGCCCTCCCCAAGTTGGTAAGGGAGTCCCAAGAACTTAGATAGGGGATCTTCTTTGAGAGTGCTTACCGTTATCATACGTCCCGAGAAAGCCGTACGCCATTCACATGCTTTCGTTTGCATATGTTCAGGCTGCAGGTACTCCGAGTCTCTCTCCCTTGCCCACGAGACCCTGGAGGCGAGAGTGAACATTCTGTATTCCCCCTGAGCACACCGACGCCAAAGCGGGTCTAGATGTTGACTCGGTTAGCGCTCTGGATACAGGCTGGTGTCAGGGGTCTTCCCCCGCGACCCTCCCCGACCCCGACTCTCATCGTAAACCTTAACAAAGACCCGAGCCTTGGAGTGAGAATCCGAGTCGCGAGTATTATGACCTCGTCGATTGCCAGCTCCTGCCAGCTCCAGTCGCAAGTCGCAATTGGTCTTGTTGAGCCATTAGTGGGACCACCTTGAGACGGCACGGATAAAGTAGGGTCAAAGCTAGAGATAGGAACTCGGAGTGGGTGAATATGTTTCGAGGGAGAGCCAGGGTAGTGATACACAGTAATTCTTTTGAACGCTAGATATCATTGAATTAGATACAATATTTCCGGTCAAAGCAGTCGCTATTCACCTAGCGCAGCCACAAGGGAAGTGGGAGAATTAAAGAAGTTCGTCGATCAGGCGAAATCACTGATGCTGATGCATGTGCATGATGCGCCGTTCTCGTTCTTTTCCGAGTCGTTCTCGAGGTGGCAATCAGCATCAAACGTCGCCCGCCATCGGTGTGTAAATGATCGACGTTGACGACAACCGACAAGACAATTGACAATCGACAACTCCCATCTTTCAATCTGGGATTGGCGGTTGCCCATCTCACGAGTCACCCTTAGCATCAAATAAGTTGCTAGAAATCAAGATCTGGCAGCAACACGCCCATTGGAAGGTCTAATCTCCGTTCGTTTGGCCTGGACCACAACGAACAGTTGAATGGGTGATTGATAGTCATAAACGGGTAAGGCGGGGATAGCAGACAAGTTTCAACTTGTACGCTTTCAATAGCGGGAATGAGGGTGAACTAGGAAGTCGGGATTACAAGTTAGCATAGTTGTGTCTCCATTTCCAGAAGATGAAGACGTGGAGATTCACTTACCCCAAACGAAACTATATGCGTTTTTACGTCTCTCAGAGCATATGGTACTCCGAGCTGAGGAACCTACATATATCCTTCCGTAGACTGTCGGGCGTCACGGTCGTCCTGGTTCACCATGAATTCCCGACTCCGTTAGGCTGCTTGGCAAGTATCCACTGACGACAACGATGAGAACGAAAGTAGATTCATTCCGAGAGCACATGGTCGTCCTCGCCATGAGTCATTGAGAATTGAAGGCGTGAGGAAGAAAGACGAACGACAGCAAACTGGAATGTGGAAACGGACGTCCCTGGGCGCTGAAACAATCCATTGTCAGTATCCGAGGATTTCACTCCGGTGGCGGGAGTCGGTGAAGACCAGATAAGCATTCCTCCCACTCCTAACTTCATGAATTAGAGCGTTTGAGACAGCCTGCGACGCACTCCGCCGGCGGCACGAAAGAGGGGGGGGGCCTGAGAGAAACACGATCACGAGTGTACTGGCCCTGACAGTTGTATGATGATGGTGAAGACGCGACTATTGTGGTGGCCGTTTTCAAGGTCGCGTACTATTCTGTATAGTGGACAGTGGCGGTGACTCACTTCGGCCCCCTTTCGAACATGTAGCACATACAGGGTTGCCCATATAGCTACCAGTTCAAGCCCGCGTCGGTCATCAAAAGACCTCATGAAGATCTTCGCCCCAACGACAGGTCTCGGATCCTCCTTCATTCTCTATTCGTAGCAGCCCTAGCCCTACGGATTCCATTGACTCATATCACCGATGTATTTGAAAGCATCGAGATGCAGGAAGGGTCGCGATTGAACATGATGGATGGGTCGGTCGTCGGGAAGTCGGTCGGTGATCAAAAGATGCAGATGTGGGCGTCGATCTCCATCAAAGCCCATAACATCATGAATAAATGACAACGGGAATGCCGATTTTCGACCCCCCTGTACCCCATAGTTGTTTTCTCGTACTACATAGCTCAGAGTTCCACATCTCCGAAGAGGATGGTCTCCGCACTTTGATGTTGTGGAGAACAGCAGGCGTCCACTGAAACAGTACTGCCTGTAACATAGACAGCCACTATTCAGTTGTGGGCGCTTGTGATGACGCGCCTCCAAGCAACCCTCAAGGACTGAACAATCCTAGACGAAGCTTGGCGACGTCGAGTGGGGACGCTGAACTCGCCAGCCGACCGCGACACGACATATCTTTGATTGACATCCTCATGTCCCAACAACCGACGCCATGAGCGCTATGGGCACCCCTAAGATCGCCGGCGCATCACATCTATGGTCGTAGAGAGCGCAATCTCCGTCGGTATCCAGATCGAGAAAATCGATGATCTCTACGTGCAATGCTCGTGTTAGTTGCGATCATCATTATTCCAAAAGTCTTAGTGCTCACCCATACCGAAATAGAACTCGAGGAACGTTCTCCACGCGTTCGCTCCCTCGGTGAAAACGACATAGCGACCTTTAAGAACCCAGATCATCTCGAGACACCCCACTTTTCCAATCCAGCGATGGAAGGTACCTATGTCTCAGCCCGCTCCATTACATTTCCGTACCGCCGGCACGAAATTGGGAGGGAGAGACACCCGACACCGACACCCCGAATGATCAACGATCGGTTGCCACGAATTTCCGAGGTCAAAGCTGCCGCAGTCGAGTCGATCGTCGGTAGCTCAATGTCGGTGGGTTGGTATGATAGTCGGAGTCGGCCATCAAAACAGAACACGACTTTGGACTCAATGTTCATCAACGGAGAATCCCTCCCGATAGTCACATCCGCACGCATCCCCACACCCGACATCTCACGTCCCCAATCTACGCAGTGTGCGTGCAATCTCCGGTTGCCCGTCGTCGTGAAGGGGGTAATTTTCTATGTGGCGCAAGGTCGGGAAATGTGGTGTATGTCGCAAGGGATTCGAAGAGGGGTGATTAGCGTTGTGAGAGACGATAGGTGAATAACAACCTATTTCATGGGGATTGATGAGAGACTCCGCCTCTCCACCTCCACCCACTCTAACTCGGGGTCTGAGTAGTTCGAGGAGATAGCTCCGAATGTTCAAGAACGACCAAAACTTTCTTTTTGAGTTTGACTGTTCGAAAAGGGCCAGTAAGGTTTTAGAGTTCCCTGACCCGTCTGCAAAGCTTTGACGATGGTGCTCCCCCGACATCTTGGCATCGCGCTAGCGGCTAGCGCGACATTTTTGATGCCAAAACGGCAGTCGGCGCCCTTGACTCCTTTTTCATCTCCAAGTTTGACAGTTGCATTGACGGCGGTCGCTCGCTGACCACCCCCACCCTGAAGATCCCTCGACTAGCGACCCCAACCACCCTTTCATCAGACGTGGATACAAGGCGCAATCTCCGTTTCACAGAAGGGGTATTCTGAAGCCTTGATGCCACACGACACGAGCTGCCGTGCTAATTGTGGTTAGTTATAGACCATATGCATATAAGACGTAGATCACTCACTCACTATCTAGAGACTGTAGTATCAGTCAACTGACAGTGATGCTCGGAACGG
>JANHQD010002003.1:0-79760 GCA_024721195.1 Marasmius sp. AFHP31
GTAGGACGGCTGACTGAGACACGCTAGGCCCAGAATGGGGCGCATTCCCTTGTCCAGTCGAATGGCCACATATTTGACCGAGCCAGAAGACAAAAGGCACCCCCCAGCGCCCATGATACCCGTTCCTAAAAGACCAGTCAGAATGATCTCCAAAGCGAAAACGACATTTGATTTGATCTACATGCCACAAAGAAACAAAACGGCCACGTCCTTCTACGCGTACAATGTCTTACTTCTCTCTCCTTTGTGCAGGAAGTCGTAGCATGCTTTCCCCGGCTCGACCCCAAGGATCCCTTGAACCTGAGACATGTCCATCTCGCACAACTCGCGGACGTTCCGAATTTTGCTCATCACGAACTTTACATTCTTCCCCGTGATGCCAGGGAATGATCTGAGCAGTTCTTCCGCCGCGGCATTGACCCCTGCCCCAGCCTCCGGATCCTCGTCCGCACCAATGGCTATGGCCTTCACAGGGTCTGGTTCCGACCGTTCTTTTTTGAGGTCGGCAAAGATCTCTGCAGTAGAGTAAGGGGATGATGACCAGATGATCCGAAGTCGGGGGAAGGTGAGGGTTAGGAGGACGATCTTAGACTGGATGCTCGGTGGCTTGTACTCCTGTTCACCCGGCTTGCCCGTCGGTTTCTTTTTCGGAGGAAATTTGTTCACGACCTTCCCGTAAGTTTTGATTTCGGAGACCATCTAGAATAAGGAATAAGTCAACAGAGATCGGAGATAATGACAAGGGATCGTACATCTAGCGAGAAGGCCTTGTCTTCTTCAAACTCGATGAGCAACACCGGGTTCTTGTAATGCGCCGACATGAACTCGCACTGTGTGTACCTGGTACGTGGTTAAGAGCAAACTTCCTGCCACGAGAATGCTCGTTACTCACAGACGACCGCTGTTGAAACTGGAGACCAAATCCGACAAGCTCTTCCGCTCGACACATATTTCCGGTGTCAAGATGTAGTCTCCCACCGTCAACGTCGCGGGGATAACCAAAAGGTTCGATGCGTGCAACAACGAAGGTAACGTGGACCTGAACTCTCGCATATCCACCACAACCTTTCCGACAGCGGGTGAGATTGACTCGCAAGGACAGAGGCAGGACACAAACCTGGGAAGGTGTCTTTGACAACTCCCTTCTGCCACCAGCTATCCTCGAACTGATGGTTTTGATCATGGCATCGTTCTCTGTGCTCCGGCGGTCCTCCAAGATGGGGAGTAGCATCGACTGCGAGTAAATGCATTAAGCTACAGGTGATCTCAGGCCTAGAGGAAAGCCTTACCCCTCGCTCCCTTATAAGCCTCTCAAAGCTGTCCTTCTCCCTGCGTATACCAGCGAGGTATTTGTGCTCTTCGCAAGAATCGGCATAGACCATATGATACACTCGAACTCCCATATGAGGGTTGGAACACTTGTAGACCTGTCAAGTGACTTGTTAGGATTCGTTTTTGGGTGTAGAAGAACAGGGGGATTGTACCTCAACTCTCCTAATAAACTCCATACACGGTTCGAACATTACAATGAATCTCGGCTTGATTTCATCCAGCATCCGGTCGTCGGTGTCGTCCGAGTAGGCGCGTATCAGGACTTGCTGAGGAGGAGGTATCAACCCGTAGTGCGCGTCGAATTCCGTTGCAAACTCGGTCGTGCTGATATCCCCGCCGCCGACTCCGAGGTTGAGAAGCATTTCCTCGTCATTGAGGTCGATTAGGGCCATGTCTTCCCCTGCGAAACTAACAAACATTGTTAGCAATACAGTCGGCGCAACAGTCGCAAGTGGCACGTACAAATCTACATCTGCTGCAGCGGGAGGGGCAACAGCTTCAGGGGGAGCAGTCGGCGCCCTACTACTCCCACCCGCCGGCGCACCTCCTCTAATCCTCCTTCTATTAGCCTGTTTCTGAGCTCTCTCCCTATCCTTCTTCTTCAGCGCCTCGCTCAACCCATCTCCGAAATCGTTGGAAGCAGTACCGCCCCCACTCGTCCCACTACCAGTCTTCTTGCCCCCAGCAGTACTAGCACCGGCATTCTCCTTCTCCCACTTCCTCCTCTCCTCCCAAAACAACCAACTCTTCAACCTCTGCATCATCATCTTCCTCCCCCACTCCCCTTTCGACCTCCCCGCATCCATCTTCGTCAAAAACTCGTTCAACAAACTACACGTCGCCGTAGACGAACACATCACCAACGTCGTATTTGTCCCTACCAACGCCGCAGCAGCCGCAGTCGAGGTATTCTCCATCCTCAGAATCTCATGCTCGATCTCCTCCAGGACTTCCGCCAGTAAACTCCACTTTGGTAGCTCCTCAAGTATGGGTTGGATGTTCGCGGGTAGCCATTTGGGTCGCTTGAATGTTTCGGTCGGTTTTTTGTTCTTGTCCTTGAGAGTGCCCTGGGCCTCGTCGAAGGCGTCCCAAATGTCTTCATCGTCCACTTCGTGTATAGTGGTGGGCGGTGGTGCTTCAGGTACAGGCACGTTCAGGAAACATCGTGCTTTGGCGAGCTGTGAGTGTACGTGGTGCGTTAACGGGACAAAATAACAAGGGGGAGAGATGGGACAAGTGACGAACCTCGAAGATCGTAGTAGCAGAGTCGGTCATCATCCATTCGCTTTTAGGTGCCGCATAAGAGCCACCTTCAGGTTCGTTGATGGCCGCGAGTAGGGATTGGCAGTACGAATGGAACTGCAAGGGATCGTAGGTGAGGAGGTAGCTTGGGTTTTGAACGTTAGCCAGGGCTCTGCGTAGAAAGCGGCATCAGATCACCTGACGAGCCTTCGGAGTTGGCCTAGATCCCGGACGAGAGCCTTTGTCGTTGTACCAACTTTGTGCCAGATAGGATCCAACTGTTTCCGTACAATGTGATCGAAGGAAGAAAAATATGCTGCTGGAAGACTGAGGCCTTCGAGGTCGAGCTAGAAGAAGCTATTGGTCAGACGCGGAGGTGTAACGAAAGCGTCGAATCACATACGTCTTTGGAACGTCTCAAATCAGCCAGAATCATGTTCATGCAATGCACAATGGCACCGTGAATTTCCGTCATGGACTCGGTCAAGTTCTGTGCGAGCTCAATGACATCCGCCCGTTTGCGTTCTAAGCTGTCCTTGATGTTTTGGTGGAACCTTGGAGTAGTTCAGTAAGCGGACCTTTGAGCTTGCACAAACGCGGAGAAGCATACCGAGGGTATATCGACACCCTTCGGAGGTGGAGTTCCTTCATTACATTCTTCAGAGGCGACAGACCGCTCGTTATATGTTCAGGTTGGTCGGTGAAAGCCTTGAGGAATCCGGTGGTGTTCTTCTCCCGGTAAAGACGAGTGATGAAGGAAACCACATGCAAAGGGGATACCCTGTGGAACAGTTAGTTATCTATACCTCGTAAAACTGCAGATTACTCGCACTTTTCAGCATGAAGAACAATTATCCCGGTAATCATGTTGATAGGTATATCATTCTGGAGCATGTCTACGACCAATATTCGCGACGTGACTGCTATCAGGCCACCTTTCTTGTATAGATCCTGACTCGAAATAACTTTCAGTACTTTCTTACGTTTCTTATGAGGAATGACTGGAATACATACCGGTCTCTGCTCGAGCCTGTTTCGTATCCGACAATTCTCAATCCAGGTTTCCTGCATCCCATCAACCCCAGTTCTTCACCAATCTCAGTCTCCTCCTCTTGCGTCGCGTTCACGAGCAGCACGAGATTCTGCGGTGAGTCATAGATCTTGAGAAGAGTGCATACAATCCGACGCAGTCCAAGACCGCGACCGATAACCAACAAGTCAGAGGTTGCCGGATCGTGGATTTCGGAAAGAATGGTTTCATGAAACGGAAGGATGGTGGACATTTCGAAGCGGTGTGTTTATCTTGATGACCTGAAATATTTCAGCCAAGAGTCTTGAAGGTAATTCTACCTCACTGACCTCACAGAAAGAAAGAAATCCCTCATTGACATGAGCGTGGAGGTAGAGGTGTCGAGTCAAGAGTGGGAGCGGTCACGTGAGTCGCTTGCGCGAGGCAGAGGCGCGCCGGCCCGGTAGTGCCTTTGAACTTTGCGAGATCTGTGATGGCATATCTCATGAAGCTGAAGGACTGGTCAATCTCGAGGCCGTCGCCGTACCACTCTTCCTCGGGGGTCTCGGCAATGCTATCGCAGATACTTGAGGTAGAAACGTGCTCCTATCATCTCACCCCCCTCTAACCCGCCAGAAACTGCCACAATCATTTCAACAGCCACCTGTATATGGGCTGTCCCTGTGGAATCTTGGCATCTTGACTGACTCTATCGATGGAGGTGCCATAGAATTCGACAGGCTTTCGACAAACGTTCTCTTCACCGACTGGTTTCGCTGTAGGTCGTGTTATCTTCGGAGTATAGTTGGAAGCTGACTGATACAACGGGATAGGCTATTAGTGGAACGTTGTCCTCTGCGGAGGTCCCTGGCGGTTGGTCGGGTCGAGAACGATATAGATTCGTCCTAATTCGTCCCGCTTCTATCATTTGATCGATGCGCCTCAATTCCTTTCGGACCGGGTTCATTAACAGAGCTCAAGCTGTTAGCAAGACCAAGATGGTGGTTCAGAGATCAGATTGTTGCGACTACGTACAACAACACTACGTGATAGAAAGATAGGGAGAGGGAGATGCGATATCAATTCCTAGTGCTACAGTAACAAAACTGAAAGAGGAAAACCCGAAGGGAAACAAGAGGCGTAGAGTAAATGTCCCTGTCGAGAATAACGGCCCTGTCAAGAAACCTGATTCCGGCATGATAAGTAGATTGAATATATACAGGCAGGATGATGAGAGGAAGGAACGGTGGCTACCGGCACCACGATTCGGATCTAATGAGTGTCCAGTGTTGTGGTCATGATTTGGCGTAACAAGGTATATTGTCGAGTCATCCTGCGTCGAATGAGGGGATATGCAGTCGTAGGTTGACTCGGTCGATTATAGCACGATACAGCATGGCGCCACCGTCGTATTAGTTTGTAAACGCGGATACCATATGGTAGGTGATAGCTGGAGTAAATTCGGGAAGGCAACGAGGTCAACATGAGCCGCCAGGGAGACACGAGCAGGACACGCACCCAGGAAGAATAAGACCAACAGAAGACCCGCAAGAGATCCTTGCCACAAAACTGAAATCTGCTTGACGGGGAAATTAGTCAGATATCCGGTGGAAGAGCGGGTAAGCCAACGCACCTCGTCAATCAGTGTTTTGGAGCACCCAAGGGGCACTCACCGGGGCCCTTGATAGCCTCGCACAGCGACGACAGCTTCTGAGTGTCACAAGGACCCATGCTGCCTCCCGCACGTATGACAAGGTCAACTGCGTCTGCAAGCCTATCACAAATCTCCCTCTTGAACCCCCGCACATACTCCTCCTGCTCTCCCGTCTCCGGACTGTACGGGTATCTCTTGCATTTCTCTACCCCCCGCCATTCCCGGGCAATAATCTCGAGCGCCTCCTCCCCGTCTTGCGCAATGCCACTTTGAACTAGCCAGCATCCGATGACCATTCCCGTTCGACCAATCCCACCCCGGCAATGGACAGCGCAAATCCTTCCTGCTTGGGCATTCTCCGAAAGACAAGCGAGGATGGAGTGCAGCAGACTGAGCGACGAAGGAAGCGAACGGTCGCGAATTGGGAACCTGTGATACTCGATTTCGGCAGGAGATATTCCTAGCCTTGTAGCACGGTGAAAGAGGACGTTGTTGTTCAACCCGTCAGTGTAGTATGGTAGCAGTTCACCAGACTCTGTGAGATCGATGAATGTACGAACACCAGCGAGAAGCAGAGCGTCCAGCTTGGGTTTGTATGGGTTCTTGGGGGTCCAAGGGTACTCGCACGCGAGCAGCAGAGGAGTCGCCCAGTAAGAATTAGGTATAGGTCGAGATCGTTTCGACATGAGCGGTACATGTTTGTCTGACGACAACAATGACGACGAAGAAAAGGTGCTCGACGACGAGCTTAACGATGAGGAAGAGGTTTTGGAGTACGTGGTAGACGATGAGCTCGAGGAGATTGAAGTAAGGCTTGCCATTATTGATGTCGTCGAATGGGAAGATGAGATAACAGTAACGGGGAGGACAGTTTCCTTTTTATATAAACGGTGACGATGGTGACGGTGAAAAACAAAGGAGTGCTTGGCGGCGCGGAACAAAGAAAAGTACCCGAGTCAATGCTGTGCTGCACCGCTTTCTGGTGGAACGCCACCACCCGCTTTGTCTGGGGTACTCTGGGCTGCAGGCAGCAGGTCCAACCCGTGAAAGCTTGAACTTTCCTTTCGAAGGGAGAATGGAAGAAGAACAGCTCCGATGACCTTCAATTAGAACGGGAATACCGTGGAGGAAGCTGGGCGGGTTAGAAGTATCTCATTGACCCGCTTCTTCCGAGAAACCGCGAGAGAACGTGCACAAGATTTCGAGGGAAGATTCGACGGAGGAAACGGTAGGTCAAGTGTACGTTGCCAAGTATGGCTTGCTATGTGATATCGATCTAAGTCTCGACCAGGTATGAAACGTGCACGTTTGCACCCTATCCATTAGGTATCGAGACGATATCGATGATCGCCCAAGTGCTCAAGTGCTCAAGTGCAATGGATTCGTTTCGCTCATTAATTCCCCTATCATGCCCCGACAGCAGTTCACGGCGGGTGAGTTGCGGAAAGCCAATGGGTTGACATGCTCACCACGAATTCACTGATCGAACCAGTCCATAGATGGCACACTACATACCAGAGCTTCAGATAGGGTTTGTATTAACCGCAGGTGGAACACGGGGGCACCTTCAATGGAAGTTGCCCCGGGAAACGTGAGGTCCAGATCCTCCCGCTTCGAAACGAGGCAAGCACGCTCAAAGTGACCAGAGTAACCTCGTTTCTCTCATTCTCAGCCTTTCGGAGATTCAAGTCATTCAACGCGGCTATTGCCTGGTACCGTTTCTCAGCGCTCGCGGCTATCGCCTGGTACTTGCAAACTCCATGATGGAGACCATTAGTCTGTCCTGGCTCCCAATCGGGATTTAAATGACATATGAATGACAATGTAGTCACAGTGGTAATACATTCACTGGTGCAGAGGACAGGCTATACTCATGTCCAAGCATAATATTAAATAGGAACTTTCACTGGCAACAGCCATAACCGTCAAGCCATAACTTCTATGCGCATAGCTCGTTGAAATAACTCGCGAAAACCAATCTACAGTAGTATTCCGCAAAGGCAGATGAGCGTCTAGCGGAGGAACGACACGAGCCAGATGACATACCCTTCAGGTTTCAAACGTTCACTCCCTCTTTGCCTTCTTTTCTCCCGAAAGGCCCACCAATAACATGCCAACCACCGTGAGCATTGGTGCATAACCCCAATGATTCCACTCTCCCTGGTTTCCCGCCTGATAACACACCCACCCATCCACGAACGCAACGCCACTTCCCGCCATTAGAATCCACCCCAACGCCTTTTGGGCGCCAGAAAAGGCAGCAGCGTAACACGCAAGGCCCATAAATATATCCCGTGCGCCGTACACGACCATGAGGCTGTCAACTAGCTGTTTATCCGAGGCTCCTGCTGGTGGGCTGAATTCGAAAAACGTGAGGGCGTGGTCAGGTCTGAGAATGGCGTTGACGCCAAACCCGACCCAGATGGTTGCGAATGCCGTGCCGGCGAGAGTGAGGATGGAAGAGAGGCCCATTTTCGTCGATTTCTGCGAATTTCGCGTGTATGATAAGTGTCAGAAATAGACAGATAGTAGAGAAACGCGTTCTTACTTGGTTTATAGTTGCGAGAGGTGGTTGTTGTTGTTGAAGGAGAGACGCGACGTGTCTCATATATCTGAAACTTTGAAACTCGGAACCGAATCTGAACCTGAATTTTGAATGGCGGCGAAAATGACTGACTGGGTGATACCGGTCATATGAGTGGATCAATTCATTGGGCGATATTCTTCGACACGCTCACTCGCCTTTGTATACTTCTAAGTCTACTGGCCTCATGTACATAAAAGGTCACATTTGCAGAAGCCCCCATCGAGACTTTCAGATGGCTCGACGAGGTAGTCCTGGATGGCAGTAATCATACTATATCATAGTCCTATTAGCTGAATCCCTCGGTTGTAGGCCTCCACTCTGTCTTCCGAGGAAATACGCCACAGGACAAGCTTCAACTCGCGACCGGAAATAAAGAACGCAATACCCGGAAGATCGTAAGCACCATTACCTGTTTACTACCGAAGAACTCACTTTTTCAAAGTTGATAGTAACACACGCACCCATCCCCCACTCCTACAGAGGTCCATTCCTTAGTCTCTTGGGTACTAGTAAAAACGTCAATGCGAAGATTTCTCCGAACATGTTGATCACCAAGTTTTCTCACCGAATGCCCTGTTGCCAGTTGAAGGATCGAAGGTTGAACAAACACGTCCGTACCCAGAGTAGAGGCGTGAAGGAGAGATTCTGTAGCTGGTCGAAAAGATCCAGCTTGCCGGACGAGAAAGGTTCTAATAGGCATAGATCAGAAAGGAAGTTTCTTCCCAGGTGCTGTATCAGATGACCGTTCGGTGTAACTTTAAACTGACTTTCTCGTTTCTTCCGAACGGCCAAGTTCTTGAAGCATCGAAAATCAACCATATCAGTATTTTCAATGGCAGTGGTACGTTGCAGAGACATTTTTGCCCCCTTGCCTTCTCTTGACCTCGGGTTGTGTAATGGCAGGTCGAACCGATAGATTTCATTTCTCGTCTCCCCAACGAGATGTTGATCAAGATTGTCGAGATATGCGTCGAAGAAGGTCACAGGTGTTTGGATGAAGAAGAGTACCCGCTCGCGTCACCCCAGAGCGACCCTATCCGATCTCCATGGATTTTGAGCCAAGTTTGTCGACACTGGAGAAACTTGACCTTGTCCCTCCCTCATATCTGGACCTTCATCAACATGAAACGCGACGAAGGATGTAACGGGCTGCATTCACAAACTACCTTGCAACTTGAACGGTGTCAGGACCAGCCACTCACCGTTTTTTGGCATGGATGGAGTATGTCAGATAACGACAACCAACTTGCTCTCAGACTCACATGCGCCAAGTCAGCCCAATGGCGTAAAGCAGATCTTAGCGGGGATCTTTCCAGATTTGTCGACTTTTCGGCGTATGAAATGACTTTCCCCGAACTCATTTCTCTTCGTTTGAATCTCAGCGATGACATAGGCGGGGGATTCCAGATCATCCCCAATTCGCTAAGGAACGCTAGAAAGCTCCATGACCTCACCCTTTCCGGAGATTGTGAAGCCTTTCGCCTGCTTTCTGCACTTCCATGGGGGCAGATTACGCGCTTTACGGCGGAATATCTCTTCGAGGACCCAGACTGGTGGGATACCTTTGATAATTGCACCTTATACGACACTCTTCCTCTCCTGAGAAACGTACAACATTGCTCTCTGGAGGTCTATAAGGAACTGGCTAGCTTCGAAGGACAGCCTATTGTCCTCCCCCACCTTCACACCCTAATCTTAACCCCCGGGGATGGTCAAGTCGACGACTTGATACAACTGCTCGATGCACTCACATTACCAGCTCTTCGAAAGCTACAAATTGAATGCGAATTCTTAGGGCCTCACGGCCTGTGCGAACTCCTTGATCGCTCCGGATGTCAACTGGAGGAATTCGAATTCGACCATGGCTGTATGTCGCCGCAAGCATTAGCCACTCTCCTCAGTCACGAGCGACTACAGAGCATCCGAGCCCTTAAGCTTCCCGGGAGTGTTGATAGGCGCTGGGCAGGCTTGATGACGGAGGAAGCAGCCATCCAGGCTTTTCAATATCCCTTGCCAGGTGAAGAGACGACACGAAGCATTATCCTGCCCAACCTTGTATCCCTCACCTACACCAGAGCACAGTTCAACGACGAGGGAAAGGCCAACGCACTGATAGATATGGTCTCCTCGCGCAGGAGCGTCGACCATCTCCCCAATACCGTCGCCCGTCTACAGGAGCTCGTGATCCAAAGCAAAACTCCCTTCTTAATTCAGGCCGAAGTAACTCGATCTCGGTTGGAAAACATTTGTGACGGCGTGCTTATATTTGTGGAAGTACGGGATAATTATTGAGGCTGCATATTGCGAGTAAAATCTTGTTTCCACATCAATCTATCTTCCTTCCGAAGCGACTCGCGGTTTGATATGGTCCAGGAGCCGTCAGACCCCAACTTAATATCCCTACACAAGCAGCCTTGTCCACGCTGAGGGTATCGCGCTCACAAATACCTCCGAAAGTTTTGCACATCATTGTCTACCATTGGTTCGATCGCGTCCTCATCTCTGCCCTCGTCTCTACGGCCTTGAGCTCTGGTTCATAAAATGAAACGATTTTGGAGTGTTCGTTGAAGCCGACTCCCGTTTGTATCGTTACAGCCCTACAATTTGTAGTAGAATACACTTCAATACTTTCCCGCCTTTTCCGAAAGATTGTTGTAGAATTTCTTCGCGAACTCTTCCAGCGGAAGGGGCACATAGTCCGGATACAACACCCGAGCGTCCAAAGCACCCGCAGCGACCGCGTTCTCGACCGTATTGTCACCTCTGAACCAGAGCGACTGACTGTACTCATACATCACAGTCGTGATTAGGTCTTTACCGATTTGTGACTGGACTTCTTCGAGTGAAAGCTAAGAGCAACGTTGTGAGTCAAAATCGCTTCAGTACCACAGATCTAAATTCTACGCACCCTGTGATAGTCATCAAAGTTTTCCCCGGTAACCTTGCTGGCCACGGCAAAGACTTCGTTAAGCGTCGTCTCTCCGTCCCAAGCTTGCACGGTACGATTCAACGTTCGTTCATCGGAGATGATACGCGCTACAAACTCCCCAACCCGTTCGAGGGGAGTGTAGGCCGATTTTACTGTCCCCGAACCATGGAACTGTTTCTGAAACACAGCCGCCGTAGGCTCAGCTTGGAAGGAGTGAGGAAAGGGCAAAATGACATCTGCCCACACTCCGACTTGGATAAAGGTATACGGGATGTTGTTCTCGATCATGAATTTTTGAGTCAATACTTTCTGTTAGGGAGGATCCCGGCGATGATTAGTAATTTGTATAATCGATAGAGATACGTTGGACTTACTGAGTCCTGATATTGCATGGACCCGGGAGGCGCGTAAGGGCCAAAGTCAGATGGAACGACGCGTTTGATGCCGGCTGCCTTAGCTGCAAGCAAAAGATTGTCTTGCTGCCCGTAGGGAATCGGTACGATGGTAATAATCAGCGTGTCCACGCCCTCAAGGTGCTTCGCGAGTGTCTCCTGAGAGTCGCCGACGATATCTCCTGGAACAATCTCAACACCAAGCGATTTTAGCTCTTGAATGATAGGCTTGTCGATAGACGAAGACCGAATGAGAGCTTTGACTTTCTGGCAAGCAAATAGCGTCAGCGATTTACACGACTGAACAAGCATCGAACTCACGAATTTCTCGGGCTGTTTAGTGAGCACTCGTGCGATAGACGCTCCTGTGTTACCGGTTGCACCGACGAGAAAAATGATTTGCCGGGTGTTAGAAGACATTGGGTGGATCTGGGAGGTTTGGTACCTTGTAAGACAATCGATGGCTGATTAAATACTCTCCGAGATACAGCATTTAGAAAGAATTCCATGGCCCAATGGGGAAAGGAAGGCCCACAAAAGGACATTCGCGGAGCCTTCCCTCGTAGTAATTTGTGTATACTGGGCCAGAGTTGCTGTTCAGATCGAACCTATATCGAAAGCATTCAGCAATTATTGCCACCTCACCTTTCAATTTAATTCTATGTCCTCGAAATCTGGTCATCGGCGCGCTGGTCGGAAAGGCTCCGTCTGGGACAGGCCGTCTCCAGACACGTTTTCGATATTCATTCAAACCCTCATCTGACAAGGAGAACCATGTTTGACATGTTTTCCTCTGGGGAAAGTTTCGTGCCAACGCTCGGTTAGCTTCCGGTACGTTCACACTGCGCGTGAGACCGTCGAAAACGCGTTGAAAAGTAGAAATTGGTGTATCATGGACCAGAGTTATGATGAGGATTGAACCTAGATCGGAATCAATCAGCAATTTTGAGAACTTGTAGTACCTGGCCCTTGAGGACGCATGGATCGAGTCTTGTTATCGCGGTTGGACCTACGGCCTCCGAGCTACAATAGGCTGAGCCCGAGCGGAGTTTGAAAGTTGACCACGTTCCCACACACCCATCTTACCCTCCCTCATCAACACCCAACTCCTCAAAACGCTGCAAAAGCCCGAGAACGCCAAAGCGAAACCCCAAAATGGTGAGAATAATCTTACTTGTCTTCTCGGAGACTCTCTAGCGAAGCTTTTGTGTGTAAATTCCTGCACGAGTCGATGGATGGTGAGTCGCCAGTCTAGATGACTTTCCAATGCTGACCTTCGGATAGGTTCACACTCCATGCACACAAAACTTCGTGCAGCAGACGGACAGTATATCTGTCTCTGCCGTCTTCCTGTCGTTTTTGAACGCAGAAGATCCTTGCTGGGCTGTCCTTGTACAGCGTTAGAGCTCCGAGAGGCATAACATTCCTCGAATGTTTTGCTGACTTCGTCTCAATGACCAGCCCAAAGCCAAATCTGGAACTGGAAAGAAGCCCGCTGCTGCTCCATTCGGTGCCAGCAAGGCTACCAAGGCCAAGAAGAACCCGCTCTTCGAGGCTAGTCCTAAGAACTTCGGCATTGGTACGTATTTGACCCTCGACCGCGGCTTATTTTGAACTTGTCGCGCAGGTCAAGATATACAACCCACCACCGACCTCACCCGCTTCGTAAAATGGCCGGCATACGTTCGCCTACAACGCCAGAAGGTCATCCTGAACCAGCGCTTGAAGGTTCCACCAGCAATCTCTCAGTTCTCGCACACCCTCGACAAGAACACCGCGACCCAGCTCTTCAAGCTTCTGAACAAGTACAGACCAGAAACAAAAGTCGAGAAGAAGGCTCGTCTGCAGGCGACCGCCAGTGCGGCTGTTGAGGGCAAGGATACCAAGGTACGTCCGCTTTTTCGCTTCTTCGTCCGGTCTAGACTTACGTTGTACTCAGGACACCAAGAAGCCTCTTTTTGTCAAGTACGGTCTCAACCACATCGTCGCCCTCATCGAAGCCAAGAAAGCTTCCCTGGTCGTTATTGCTCACGACGTCGACCCCATCGAACTCGTCGTCTTCCTGCCAGCCCTTTGCCGAAAGATGGGGATACCTTACGTCATTGTGAAGGGCAAAGCTCGTCTCGGTACGGTCGTTCACAAGAAGACTGCTGCTGTCGTCGCACTTCAGGACGTCAAGTCTGATGATCAAAGAGAGCTTTCAACGATAGTCAGTGCTGCCAAGGCAAACTTGTATGTCATTCTCTACTGTCTCCTAATTTGTCGTTGCTCATTGTCTCATTTCTTCAGCTCGGACAAGTATGAAGAACACAGACGTCAATGGGGTGGAGGCCTCAGAGGAAACAAGTCGACGCAGATGCTGAGAAAACGGGCCAAGGCTTCGGGTCAGAGCATTGCCAATATTGGGAAGCTATGATCTATGCTGCCGTTGTTCTTCTCCCTGGGTTTCTCTGTACTTGTACGAAGTTCGTTTACTGTTTACTGTATTATAGATCCTGCTCTGTTGTTCAAGACT
Organism: Marasmius sp. AFHP31; assembly: GCA_024721195.1. NCBI lineage: Eukaryota > Fungi > Basidiomycota > Agaricomycetes > Agaricales > Marasmiaceae > Marasmius > Marasmius sp. AFHP31. Next base: position 13,661 of record JANHQD010002003.1, read on the forward strand.
CAACTTGCAACCGTTCAAATCCCATCAGACCATCAGACTTCCCTAATGTCCTTCCTCTTCGTGGGCTCCTGATCAGGGATAGAGAGTTTCCGTCATGCGAGTCGCGCACGACCCGTTTAAATCGATCAAGTACCTGTCCAAAATTAAACCTCATTCTGCAGTCATCGCCATTAGCGCTCCCACATAGCTCGACCCTTGTATCTTGCATCGCATATCCACAATCATATGAGGTCTACCTAGACTATCCTGCAACGGACTGCGGGGTAACAAATGAGTCGCCTGTCAAAATCTGTCACCAAAGTGGACACAAACGCATGACTTTTTTGTTCAGCGACACAGGACTTCCGTCGGCAATCACTCTCAAGACTTTTTTTCATTGTAGGCAGATGCTCCTTCCGAGTGTTTGACCCCGCTCCGTCTTCGTTGTACCTCGAAGAACATGTGCTTGCGGTCGGACCAGGCCTCGAGCTTTTACGTTCTGCCGCCCGTTCTGTTCTTTGAGCCTACAGAGATTATTGCCAGGGCGACGCTACAGCGCACTATGGTGAGTGAGTACAGGACTTCAGGCCCTTTCTCTCGAACTCCTCAGCGTTAAGCAAAGTCTTTCGACGGCTATGTCCCTGCATCTCTCGGAGTGAGGTATCTCGGAACAATCTGCCACGGAAATGTCATCGACAGCCCTACAAGACCATACCTGTCGGAAGTGCCACTTGGGAGGTCATTCAACACCTCAGCGTCCCGTAACTCCATCAACTTTCAGGTCTGCCAACGGTTCTAAAAACCCTTGTTTACTTGGAACTAGGCACTTCAGACCTCTCAGATACGTATAAAAGGTCTCCTCCAGACGGCTTTCGAGTCCTCAGAGTGCTCGCATTCCTTCCTCAAGTCTCAGACAACCACAACCGCAATCATCATGAAGTTCTCTACCTCCCTCATCATTGTTGCTCTCGCATCTTTCGCTGCCGCCGCTCCCTCCGCACTCGTCGAGAAGGATACCATCGAGGCTCGTGCAAACTGTGACTGGGCCTACAACGGCAACACCCCGACCAAGCGGGGTCCAGGAGTCCTCTACAGTTGCTCTAAAACAAGCTTCGTACGTCTAGACTATACTCTTTCTTATGACCTCGACTTACAGGCGTCGCAGGTCGTTACCTCGTACGTTTGCTACGTCTCAGGAACTAGCGGACCGTACTGCTGCTCTGGTAATCTCGTCCAGACCTCCGTGAGTTTGACCTTGAGCTTAGCGAGCGTGAAATTCTGACTTATCGTAATCTATTCAGGACGGCCCCATGGTTGGCGGTTGCTACTAAAGGGACCTGTTATTCGATGATCTTGATATCTTTCAGTCGTATTTGTTAAAAAGTGCTGTGATCATAGCCTCGAACGAAGAGGGAAATTTCCGGAAGGATCATGAAAGTGACTCGCGGTCGGGGATGAACAGACCGATGGGGTGGCAGTCAACACTGACATTGTCTTCGCCGGGATCCTGAGAGCTTGTGTCTCCTTCCCCACGTTAAGTCCGGACGACATGGATCAATGATTGACGAATAAGGACGGCTTAGGGGTGCATGTTTGTAAATCGCGCATAACGAAACTCGACCACGATTCGATATGTCCTACGTGGACCGTATGGAGTAAGCTATGTTTCTGTGCTACAACGAATGAGGGTGAGCAGAAAGGTCAACATCCTGGTTTCTGGGATACGAGCTAGGAAAAAGGTAGCTTCTCCATGGATACGAGCTGAATTTCGACCCTCCGACACCAAGAAGGTACTGCAATCAACTCGGTTGGACGGGGTCATGGAATGCCTTCAATGTGCGCAATTTCTAAACTCGAAATTTTCAATATTCTGCCGAGCATCTCGAGTTGTCAATGTGTCGATACTATGAACTGTGAGTCTGATGCTTTTCCATATCCATAGAGCCTCCCTAACCATAATCACACCGTCTATTGAGCTGCTGGATAAGTCATTGAACCAAGCCGTCTGTCAAGCCTCAAAATCTGTCACAAAGGCAAGGCATGGATATTTTGTCGACCCGTATCGGGTTTCCTCAGCCGGCGATTACTCAACTCGAGTACTTACAGCAGCGAAAGCTCCTTCCGGACCTCATTCACACGACTTTTCGACCTCTTACCGTCTTCGTTTGAAAGTATCTCAAAGGACACGTACTTCCGATCAACTACTGTTCGGGCTTGTTAGTCTGTCCTTCAACAAATTCTCTCATTCAAACTTCGAATTGGGGGGGGGATTGTGAGGCTCAGTCTCGCCGATGCTCTGAACGCTCAACAATAACTCAAACATATGACAGCGCCCTGTAGTGACCCCTTCCGGAACAACCTATCGTGGAAATGTCGCTGGTATCGCCTCATATTTGTCATAAACGGATTCCTTTTCGAAGGTCAAGGGACAAGCCAGCGTCCCGCGACTCCATCTTCAAAATTTACCACTGGTTCTAGATGTCCTTGTTTACTTGTAGGTACCAGGTAGTAGGCACATTAGAATCATAGAAAAGACCTCCCTCAGATGATTTTCAGTCCGTCCTCAGAGTGCTCGCCTTCTTTTCTGAGTAACATACCCGCAGCAACTATGAAGCTCGCTACCTCCCTCATCATCGTCGCAGCTCTCGCGTCTTGTGTCGCTGCCGCTCCTTCTGCCGTCGTTAAGAGGGACATCGAGGCTCGTTCCGACTGTACTTGGGCCTATGACGGAAGCTCTCCCAATAAGCGGGGTCCTGGAACCCTCCACAGTTGCTCTAAAACCAGCTTCGTACGTCTAGACCAAACTGTCCCTTTTGATCTCTCGACTCACAAGCTCGTAGGTTGTTACCTTATACATTTGCTACGTCGGAAGCGGTCCTCAATACTGCTGCTCTGGTACCCCCACGTCAATCTCAGTGAGTCTCGACTTGATCGCTAGACGGAGAGGGATTCCGATTTGCTACCGCTTTCAGGGTGACCTCATGGTCGGCGGTTGCTTCAGCTAAGCTAACTTGAGCTCGTTCAGTGCCGTTTTTCATGACACCTACAGCTTTTACTACTCGGACGGACATCCTTTATTCGTATCTCCGTAAGCAACAGTGGGGATTTTCACTGAATCTTACGAAAGTGGCTCGCTTCCCAGGGCCTGTGTTTAGACTTTAGAATGTAACTGGATCTTCCTCGAGAGCCTACAAAACCTATGCTTTGAGTAGAAGATAGCGGTTGACCTCTAGACTGTGCTGGGAATCCTTCACCTGTGTGAGACGAGATCAAAAATGTCGACCGGTGCCGGGCGTCGTGGTGTAAACGATTTAGATTACAACTCTCAAATGGTGCGGGGCGACAGTACTAGCTTCGCCGGTAAATTTCGCGCGATGGTCATGCTGTTTCCTTCCCTCAATGAACTTCAGTGTCACAGGTGGTAGAGCCTGTCGTAAATGGGCTGTGGCATAAAGTCTTAGCCTATACGTACGGCCCCACAACCTTCATGGTAATATCCTTGAAGGTGGATTGATGAGGAAAGATATTGAAGGGGCCCGACCGACTCGCTCGAAACCCTAAACAGAACTCGTAAGGTCCGTCGTGTCTCCGTTTGACTTGATTGAAGTGGACAACATTTAGATGGGACGTGGGTATACCGTATTCAAACGTCTCATGGGCCGTGGGAAGTAGGCTCCAGTGACCCTTCGAAAGACTCCTGGTGCCTCAATATTTCAAAATAGCAACAACGGGGATGGTCTAAATGGCAAACCTTCTTTGCACGAATCAGAGTATGAATCACATGCAAAGTATGTGTGAGTTCAACTCAGTAAGATAATCGTTCGATGGTAAGTACCGATGCCCAATCACGACCTACCATGGCCCGATCGCGTGGAGTTCAGGGCAGGAGAAAAGAACATGAAACGTGCTACCCAACTTGCCCCACGATATAGTTCTGGCCTTTGCCATGCATCTCAACGAACGGTAATCCTTGCGGCCGCCACGACTCACGAATCCTCGTCCCCCATTATACTGATGAAGGAGATGGAAACGTGGGTATGTGGTGCTCGCTCGGTCGTTACCGTTGATCTCGAAGCAAGGTATCGACGGTAGAATATAAGATGGGAGTGGTGGGTGCCACCGGAGAGGAAGAGAAGTGGAAAGTCCTTCAAAAGTAGGGGTGTGAGTGAGGCTCTAGACCTCGAATTGACCAACTTTTTATACTTTTTGGTCGCCCCTCTGATTACGGAATTAGGATGTATATACATGGCCTGCGGGCCATTGCTGATTCTGGCCCAAACCCAAATCAGTGGCGTGCTATCTCATACATCTCGCGACACCACGTACGCTGTAATCCGTCAAGCTGCGGGTCGGCGGGTTCACTTGGCAACGCAAGTACATACTTACCGTATCTTTTTGGGCGGGAAAGCCAGAGCAATCGTGATGAGCGTGTGGGGCCACAGCTTGTGATGGTGGAGTCAAGAGTGTGCGAAAGCCTGCGAAGAAAAAGTACTGGCATTTAGTAGGAGCCAGGACTATGTCGCCGCTAAAACTCAGGAATCAAGGTGATACCTGTGCCGCTCTGGTCCCAAAAAAGGTGTGTGCGCTCAATCGACGACGTTGTACGAGACTTTTCACTAAACTACGGCAGCCGGCATTGAGATCTGTATGGGTAAGGTACCGGGACAAGCAATCTTGATTTTTTGGGGAAAGGACATGTTTCTCCGGTGGCCAAGAATAGGTTCACTGAATTACGCCACAAAGCGTGGCGGCTTATTGGGTCCTGGTCTAGACCCTCAGGGCGGTAATATAATCAGCTGCAAAGCAGGCCCCTACAGGGCCCTGAGATAGGGTTCTTACATACTTGCCGCTACACTTGGATGTCAATGGCATCCCTAAGCCTTGGGTCTTCGATTCAATATCGTGATTCGTGGAGACAGGCGACTGGGTGTGAGGAGGATCAAATCGAATTTCATATGGTCGATACAATGTCATTTTTCTACCCGTACCCTAGCCACAAAGATGACAATGCAACTCCTGTAAGATGTTCTGAAATATCCTGTCTGTCTCCTGGCCGTCGGCGGACTTCTAAGCCCAAATATTCACTGAAGTCTGATATGTATACACGGATGTGAAGATCAGGAACCCGTAGGTCGTTCAGTCCAATCAAGGTCCAATAGTTGTATTATGCCGTGATCAGTCCGCGAGGGCCTGGTCTCAGGGTGGCCAAGATTGAGGAGAGGGCGGGAAACACGGGATAGTCGGCAGACGAATGGCTCATGTCGAAAACATTGACCGCGTCCATGAGGAAGCTCAACGTACAACTCGAATACGTGAATGACCACCTGGTTCTTAGAACGTAACGATGCTCACATAGGGATTATCCAAGCAGTACTAAATTCCCCGATGACCTTGTACCACCCTGAGTGACCAGTCTGAATTCTGGGTCTCGTTGTCCCACTCCCACACACACAATCCATCCTGAACCTACCACGATACAGCTCCTGCAACGACTCTTCCACTTCGACAAGCTGGTCAGCATGACCCTTCTTTTCAGTATCATGAAGGACGAGCCTTTCCTGAGGTTGAGGAGCCCCGGATATGAAGGCCGACGTTGCGATGTTCTTCCTTGCCTCTATCAGACTGCACAATACTCCATCAGTCTATCCCCTTCGATCACGCAGAACGAGGTACTTGAATTGAGGTAAGATGAATAATTATTGACAGCCAACGCCACCATCAGCAACAGGCCACATGAGTGCTTGTAGCGTCTAGTCGAACACGGGGATCTAGAGAGCTATGTCGCACTTCGACAAACATCCTTCGCCACCAATCGTGAGTACAGATAGCTAACGCAAAGCGTCGTTTTTTAGGACGCGGGTCACTGTGTCAACCTCCAGATCAAACTCCAATAGACCGAGTCCATCGAGTGTACACCGAGATCGGCCGAAACGTGAGCAAAGGATGTTTGGACAGTAAAATCACCGGGAGGATCTGAGAACTTTTAGAGAGGCTGACAAGGTCAGTCTGCCCAAGAGCGCAACCCACGGATAAGATATCTCGTGCCAGTTTGACCATCGTTGTTGCTCAAAACCAGCGCGAGGATCTGGGAGTTTGAACTGGACTTGAGAAGGGGGTGCCTCAACAATCAAATTGGGACATCGGCCATCGAGGTAACACCCTTGAACGTTGAGAAAGTAGGGGAAGCCCTTGAAATGGTCGTAGCAGCTTAACAACCACTCCTCTCCGTCATTCCCCTCGTAGTACGTGTCCTGTTTCTAGGGAATTATCATACCGTGATCCCATATAAGATCAGTGTAGTTCATGACACTTAGTTGGCGAAGCATGGGAGCATTTGCAAAAGCATCTAACGCAATATGCATCAGGGAAACTGTACGTTGGAATTCTTCGCTAATTGGAGGAAGATTTCCGAATTTTCGAAAGTTCGGCAAATTCGGGTCTGAGCAAAATGTCGCAAATTCAACGGTCCCCCTTCCGGGTTTTGAAAATTTGGGGACTATTTGTTCGGTTTAGCGTAAGATTATAAAAGTTTCACGAAAGGTTTCTCTCAGTTTCAGGTAAGGTTTCTCTAGGTTTCTCGAAATTTCTTGTTTATTACGCCTGATTTCCCGAGTGCACACAGGAGAACTAGGCGATAAGATCAAAACGGATATACATCAGACGATGTTAACGATGATAAACGACAATATGGATAGGAAGCAATGGGACGAGTCGCGACTATTGCTAGTCAGTTCAGTAAAATTACTCCGGCGCCGCGGAGGCACCCATGTTGCAGCCTTCTGAGTGTACATTAGTAGGTTTCAAGGGCATTGATGGATGTTCCGCCTTAGCGGCGTGTTCATCTTCGTCAGATTCCTGCTTGATAGCAGACCAGTCTGTAGCTTGGAGCACTTGCGAGTTTGTCACATGCTGGTATCGCCGTTTTTCACTGTAATATGTCGTGAGGTCAATCCGAAGACATGAGAGGTGAGATTCAGATTGACTCACGTGGCCTGCTTGTAGATGTTGTGCATCAAGGCATGGTATCTCGAAGGTTTCGTGTTCTCAAGTTTCTCTAGAAGCTCGACTGCGAGGTGCCATACACCGTTGACATCCTTGTTGGGAAATGGATCCTTGGTGCTGGCGGCATGGTCTTGAAGATAAGCATATATCTATAGGATATTAGGAAGGGTTAACGTGGGTATCAATCAATGGCATATATTCCATGTCTTTCAGCTCACCTTGCACGACTTCAAGGTCGAGATACAATAAGTCGGAGAACATTTTGGAATAGGAAGAGCGCGTGTCCAGCTGGGCATTTGGCATTTGATTGAATGGTTGTCCGCTTCCATTGGAAAGATCTTGAGCACAGCGCCGTGATGGGACTGTCGTCGAAAGTGGTAGACCGATTGCGACGAGGCTTGGAGACATCGAAAATCGAGATGAGATGATCCTAGCAACGTTGTATCTAGAGGGACAACAGGCACAATACGGATTGTACCCAATTGACGTCGAACGTGGTCCACGACTGGCCAGGAAAGGCCAAATGACCGCCATCGGCGGCATACCCGAGAGGAGACCCAAGGTGCCTTGCGGGTATCAAGCGTTTCAAAAGTATCTTGCTACGAGTCGGAGTTGAGGCCGCACAGATTGTTCTCGACGCAGAATATTCCACCAAGAAATTTGGTCCGGGAGCCGACAAATGGGATGGGTCAACGTTTCGAGCGACTGCAACTAGGCGTACATGACTTTCCTTTCGGCGAGCATCACCTTTCCATGAGCCTCGATCGTCCGTAGCGAACGTCGAGAGGCGCAATTTTTTGAGCAAGTTCCCGGTATGCTTGCCAGATGGTGGCGAGCGGCTAATTGGAGTTGACGAGTAGCCCAAAGGAAGCAGACTTGTTGAAGTTCTCCTTCTTGTAATGAGCGACGTGGGCGAGGATGCTGCAGCGCTGGGACTGGCCCGGCGATTGACGATTGACGGGCTTGAGGCGGTTCTTGAATAGGCCGTTGGGAGTAATTTGACCCGATTTACTATAGTCGAATTGAATAAATCGATAAAGTCAGATGTAGGGCTTCAGATGACCGTTGCTTGTGAAAAAACGAAAGAAAAACTTGGCTGCGGAGTGGCGGTAGAGGAGAAAGACGCGGATGGGCGTCAATAACTTTAAGGGAACGTGATTCGGGCACGTGGTCAATAACTCGGGCGCGTTGTGGCAAATAAGGCCCAACACCTTACCCGTGAAAGATACCGGCAATAACCTAGAAGAGTCGCAGATCACATTCATACTCAGCTTTTTTTTTTGACCTCAACCAAATGGAGAAGATTTACGTTCTACTGTTTGGGTTTCATGATTTCAAGGACGATCTCTGATTTCTTGGGGCTCAGTAGCCATTCTCTTACGAGTCAGCTCATGAAACTTTCGACGTCCAAGATAGGTCATAGAGGGTCTTTACAGGATACATGTGGGATACCAAAAGCCCTCTCGCAAATGGTTTTGCCGATGCACTGATACCGTGGTTGCCGTGAATGACCGGACTAGTAAAATTTTCCTACGCATACAAAGCTTCGTTCAAAGTGTCAAAATCTGCCGAGAGTGATTGTGGCGTCAAGGAGGAACTCTAGTAGGCAATGTCCATCTGAACGCTTGGTTGGGCCATTCTGGAGGACCAACTTCCGCCAGCTTTTCTTTACTAATGTCAACTACTACCTCGTCGATGTGCTTGCTCAGCAAACGGTAATCCGACTGGGTGAACTCTTGATGCTCGGAATCAATGCTGTCATCGTCTTCGTCACTGTCGTTGCCCTGTGAATGTCCGTCGCCACTACCGCTGGCTGTAGACGAAGAACCTGAGCTTAATCGTGGGGGCTTGTTCAGCGCGGGATCGAGATATAAGACCTCTAGTTTCTTTAGTGGGCTCCCACGACGAGCGCGAGACTTGGCGAGGGAGCTGATGAAGAGCGTAGGAATATGGGGGTTATCTTCAATGCGAATATGTGTAAGAAGTGGACATGGAATGGTCTCTTGTGTCGAGAGCGTTGTATCCTTGCCTTTCGAGAATGTCATCCGCTTTGACGACGACGACGCCTCTACGGGCGCCACAAGCACCGGTGTATCCTGAGTGAAACTGTTGCCTTCATCAACTTCCACCCGTGGTCTTCCCGGTGTCGATTTTGACCCCGTCCCTGCCTTCTCGGGCTCAGGCAAGATTTTGCTCTCGATCGGTGGAGCTTCGGCCATTCCTGCATGACTCTTCTTCGGATGCAACGTTCCCAACACGGTCCTCGTTACCACCGGACAGTCCCTCGCGAGAATCGTCAGTGACTGCAACTTGACCATCTTCTCAAAAAATTCCATCCACATCCCCGACGTGAGCCTCTCCGGATGAGGGAAACAGTCCCTCACTTGTAACCTCTCTATATTCCCCAACGGCAACCTCTCCGCCAAAGGCCTGATCTCATTCGTCGAGTAGAACCCCCAAAGGTACAATGCGTTGTTGAGGATCGCCACGAAAGGACATTCACCGCGTGCCCAAGTCTCTGGCATGCGTGTGATCCAAATTTCTGTCAAATTTGAGAGTGGTGATAGGTTGGAGATGTCGCCGGGCATCCATGACGCCAGGTCCCGGGCTTCAAGTTGTTCCCCCGTTCCTGTGGCGTCGGACGATGAAGGGAATCTTTGTCCCCAGATGAACATCTGTGTTGTCGAGGGAAGAGTGAGGTGCGACAGGAACCTTGACAGGGCGGTCATCGAGGACCAATCACCCAGACTAAGTTCTCGAAGATGCGATAGAGTGACTTGACGATTTCGAGGATAAACCCTCGGAATATCATCGTCTACATGCCTCGTGGGTCCTGCGCGGACTATCGCCAGCTCTTCCAATGCGGGAGAAGAATCTAGGAAGTCCAGAAACTGGGACGTTGTCGGTCGACTGGCAGGCGTATCGTTGGATTGATCGAACAGGCACAGGTGGGTCAGGTTAACGAAGTATCCCGCTGGCCACGTAGTGAAATGTTCGAGAGTCAGTTGCCTCAGCGACGGCATGTCATTGTTGAAGATGGGTGGCAAAGCACCACCGATCACATCCCTTCCCTTCGTGACAATGCTGAGGCTGTACAAGAGCGGTGCGGAGACCCGAAGTGATTGATATATTGGAGTTTGACTGAACCACCCGTCGGTGTTCACATGGAGCTGTCGAAGTCGAGAAATGTGTGGGACAAGAGCTTCTACAAGCTCCGGTGATATGGGCGCGAATTCGGGGCCAGTGATGCTAAGAAAAACGTCGAGTGGTGCAGACCGGGAACGTTTTAGACATATCTCCGACTTTACTCCTCCACGTAGGTTGTCAATCGTCCCCCACAACGCGGGAAAGCTCGCGACGACACCTCTCCAATGTCGACAAACATGAATCAACGACAGCCAAGAGTGATTGTCGAAGGACCTGATACCACCCTTGACTAGTGGTAAGAACGAAGGAAGGTTCTGCTTCGTCTCCATGAAGATTTCTGCCAGAATTTCCGGAGGTAGCTTGTTGACGGGTTGTAGAGAATTCCGAAGGCCGCGGAGAACCGAAGCTGCAACCTGGAGCTTGCGTTCCACCTCGTCGATCTAATCAAACACGAGAAATTATGACTTTAAAGTCAGTATTGCGGCGCATTGGAACGTACTTCGGTAATCGAAATATCGCATGACCTGACAGGTTAATGGAATTTGTCAGTTCTAATGGGCCTGCGGTGTGAAAACCTTGGTACACGTACTTGCCCTTCTTCGAGCTCGACAACAATGTTGAGATGAGGGCGTTCACCAATTGCTGTGGGTTGAGCTTGACCCTAGCCATAATTTCGAAAATTCGCGCTGAACTTGCGAATGTGGCGTAAATATGTCGCAGAACAATGGCGATCCTTCGACCACCAAGATGAGTGTACTATGACAATTGTTGGGCCAGAAGAGCAAAGTCGGTCTTCGAACCGATTAGAGGATGATGGTGGTACGAAGTCAAGTTGGAGGTAATGAATTTTCGCCGGTGCCATCATACATGCAGTGCGGGCACGGTGATGGGCGCCCAATCGGCGTCAATCGACGTCACGACTTACAAGGTTACTGCGGACAGCAAATCCTGAGCAGGGATAAATTGCAGTCATGCTGTTATTATCAGAGAAATTATAGGCTACGATTACAGCCCAACAGCCCAACATATATGAATAGCTTACGGGGTACAATCGGGGGGACTTCGGAGTGGGGAATGCTCTTTGAGCGTACCAAGCTAGATTATAAGGTATAAGGCCAGTCATAGGGAGGAAAAGCCGCCTTCGATACGTTGTTCAAAGCCTCTTCACTTCCCGCCAGTGGTTCCAATCCCCATCGTGGTCTTGCACGTGTCATATATCCACCATTGTAGACCTGCATTAGATCATCAGATGTGAGAACAGACACTAGCACCAGCAACGTACCAGTTAGCGTTCCGACCATCACAACCCTCGCTCCCAGCCCCTTCGTGAACAACGGCACCCATCCGACCTCCCTAACGATCATTCCCACCGATTTTCCCGCGTTCTCAGACTTGCCGAGGAGGGATACCAAAGAATCCGCGGGCTGAGAAACAAGAGCTGAGGCGATGCCAGCGATATACCCCGACGCGAACGTGACTCCTAGTTGTGTCAAGGGTGAGTAGGTTTCCTTCGGTTGGGTAAGAAGGTGCGTGTAGAATGCCTGTACGGTGGCTTCAAAGCAGAAGAACTTGGCCATTGTGTAAGGGATCTAAGGCGGAATTAAGCGCAAGTAGCACCGGGAAGAGAGCACGTCCACGCACCTGTCTCGACCATATCGCAGGTAATGAGCCAAAAGGATACCGCGTTTCCGCCCGAAGTCTACTCATCTCTTGGAGCGCAGGTAAGAACTTCACAGGAAACGCGCCTGCTTGACTGGCCTGCACTTTGACCTTGGTCATCTCGAACGGACACAGGGCAATATCAGCAACGAGCTCTGCTGATGCTGAAGCTGCCAGCCAGATCGCCGGTTTGTACGTGGTGGCAAGTTCCTCCCCTGCGAGGTTGAGATATTGATCTTTGATTGCTTCATAGAACCCGAATCTGGCGGACTGTACCTTCAGCTTGCGATCGGCAAATCAAACGTACATTTCACTCACTTGAACATTCCCTGCAGGGAGTACCCGACCAAGGCAGGGCCGACTCCCTTCCAGATCCCCCTAGACCCCTCTTCCTTCAGCAATAATGAGAGAGCCTGGCCGGACGAGGTGTACTTTTGGGGGTACACCTGCATATTGACCTTGGCTACATCGAGCGGCGTCATGCCAGCATGCGTTATCCCGCAAGCCAAGGCCCCAGATCCGACACATTTAAGGTAGTAGCTCGTATCGTGAGGTATGGGGGTAAGGTATCTGTCAACATTTTTCATAAGAATGGGCCAAGAGGTGTGAGAAAAGGAGCTCACCTGGCATCCCAGCGAGTTGGACTGCCAGTAACGCCCATCGCATTCGTTGCAAAGGAGAGGGCGAAACAGCCCTACTTTATGTATCACTACGGAAGCGTTCCGAACGTGCGGAAGATGTCCGAAATGAGTCAGGGTATTGACAATATGAGGCGTCTGCCGGGGAGGCCGACCATGAGATGCTGAGCACCAATGAGATGATAGAGAAAGGACCGCCCGAGGAAGAAAGATACGCACCAACCGGGATACGGGGGCCAAACGATAGCGATGCGCCCTCAAAGAGGTCGAGTCATCGTGCTAATACGGGAGATGCAGGATGAACACTGACAACCTACTCAATGTCCTACTGACATGGGCGCTGCAAGCCGCAGTCACTCTGGATCCCGGTGGAATGATAGACTTCCTCGAAGTAGCGGTCCATCGTGCTCGTAAAGGGAGTGTTGGTGATTGAGATCACGTATGAATAGTCGATAGGCGCACTCGACACCCTCCCAGTGTCCGGGCAGACATCCTTAAACACCCATGTCCAGGGTTTGGGGACAACGGGGTCGTTCAGAGGTCTGACCGTCGGTCTAAGGATATAAGGAGCGGCCTAAACTCCGGAACGGGATGACGAGTCTAAGGAGGCAAGTCTAGATGCAGAACATTGCGCCGCGGGGTTTCTGAACGAGGATGCCCGATCATTCGCTAACCTAAGGAACGTGAATTCCGGAATAGGCGTTAAAACGAACAGAGACTCACCCGGGGCATCTGTCCGGTGGTCTACGTATAATCAATTCCGCCTTCTGCTCCTCTCTCTCCCGACTGTAGTTCCAACTACTAGATGGCCCACACCAACCAATGTTATTGCAGCATGCCCTGTCATAAGGTCTCGTCAGGAGCCTGTGTCACCAATGGCGACATACACACCGTTACTCAAGAGAGTTCATTCTTCTCTTCATGTGTACCCGCCACTGAATAGATGACCGTAAGTATGAGTTCTGAACCTGCACATGGCTGCTCCAGAAAGACTCACCGAACGACGGGAACCAATCATTCTCATGCCCACAATTGGTGATTTCCCGAACGACCGCACCATTCAGTTCAAAATGAATTCATCGAGATACTGCTGATCAAATATAGAAGATCGTCAGATTGTGAAGTTGAATCGCTCGATGATCCCACATACTTACCTCAGACATAGGTGAAAGGGAGGTCGATTCGAGAAGAATTGGGGTCTTGTTCAAGGGTTTGCGTGTCAGAACGTGCCAGAAGAGCAAGAAATGCTGCTCTCGCGTGGTCGATACGTGGTTCCTTCATCTTCGCAGTTCCGTTTGCCTTGTCCAGATTTCGCGATCGCTCGAAATCGTACGAAGAGGCTGGCAACAAGGTATTCATTAGTACAAGGATTAATGGATACAAAGGAGACTGATAGATTTTTCGAGACCGGGGGTATCGCACTCCATATCACCTTAAATCGCCCAGCACAATTATAGCCATGTAACGCGTTCGATCCTGGATTCTCTTCTGCCATCTTGTAGGAGTGTCACCAGCGAACCATCGTCCCCTTTATATTCCGGCCTAGCCAATGTTCTCGACAGCTTGACAGCGAAAAGATGATGAAAACTTTTGCGCACAGCTAAGTACGTCCGATAGTCACTCAAGCCATGAGATCTACGAGAGAAATGAGCTTTTCAAAGTAAGATTGCCTAATTTTGGGCACGCACCCAGTAGTTTGAATTGGAAACCCCGTCCAGTGGCCGTTTCTGACTGACTCAACACGACGCTAATCCAATTAAGACCTTAGCTATTGCCTATGAGCTATCTCTGGTGACAGTGAGGGAACGTTGAAGGTCGTACCTCATAACCCTTCGTAGTTCATACGCTTAGTCCTTGGATTTTGGCACCATGGAACACCATAAAGCTTCGATTTTGCATGTTTCGTTGGATCGAGTCTCCGTAATCCTCACTTGCTGTGTGTTGAAGAAGAAGAGCGGCGAAAGAGAGAAGTTGAATACCCAGTGACGAGCATTATCACGACAGGCGGGCCAGGTTTTTACAACCGTAACTACTTACTTTTGCGGTTGTGAAAGGAATCAACTCACGACCGTAAAACGAATCGTAAAAGGTTCATTTTTACGAGGGTAAAATATGACGTAGAACGACCGCATATGGTAATTTTCCACGAGACCAAACAGTTTTATTTTACGCCCGTAAAAGAATGTCTTTTACGAGTCCTAAAATTAATTACCGAGTAGTTGCCACCAGATCTTTATTCAAGAATGGCACTGCTAAGGGTCTTAACAGAGCCACAAATATCTTTTCAAGCTTGTAAAAGTCACTCTTTCACGCGCGTAAAATAAAATAAAACTGTTTGGCCTCGTGGAAAATTACTATATGCGGTCGTTCTACGTCATATTTTACCCTCGTAAAAATGAACCTTTTACGATTCGTTTTACGGTCGTGAGTTGATTCCTTTCACAACCGCAGAAGTAAGTAGTAAATTCTTGATTTTTACGATTCCCTTTTACACTCAGAATTACGGTTGTAAAAACCTGGCCCGCCTGTCGTGTATGGTCCAGACTCCAGAGGGGTCCAGAGGTGACTGGTAAAAGGTGACAAATTGACACCTGAACAAAGCGACAATGGGCGCTTACTAATACAATCAAAATCGGACCGAACCACCAACTTCGTAGGTCGTTTTTTTTTTCGACGACACTGCTGTGTTGACTAGTATAACTCGACATTTCAGGGACTGATACTATGAATGCGTCAAGACTCGACTCAGGGAGTACAGAGACGGCGCAAAGTTGCTTTTACTTCCCAGGAACTCCGAGTTGTGCCAAGGGGGTCCAAAGATCAAAAAAAAAGACCGGGGGTCGATTTTCACCTTAGGCACCGCATGTAACAGGTGATGGTAGCCTAATTGGGGGGGTTCTTTTGACGTGAGAAACCTACCTAAGAGGATACCCTCCCATGTGAGGCTATCCCGCCATACTCATCACCTCCACACCTCCGCCACGTTGGGAGCACCTCAGTGCTCACAGAAGGATTCTCGTTGGTTGGGATCGCAGTACAAAATATCATTCTCTACAATATAAACACATATTGGGGAGTGCGACGGCAAGGGGATATCTGGGAATACAGTACGGTAGCAGTAGATAGGGATCGGAAATACATTGGCGCGACGAATATGAATGGTACGGGGTCGGAACAACAAGAGAGCATCAACAGCGAGGGTATAGTCCGCAAGAGAGGGATAACAAGAAAGGGGTGGTCGTCGGCGAGGTAATAACCGTCCGGTACCTCCTCACCTACTGTTGCCTGGGGCCAGATGGCGGGGGTGGTTGCGTGTGCTGCGCGGAGGAGGCGGGCTGTTGTTGGTTCATGTAGAACGACTGGAAGAGCTGGGCCATCTGTGCCTGTAGGGCCTGTGGTATGTGTCCCATGTGTCCTGGGTAGGGAGGCTGTTGTTGCGGTCCAGGGATGGGGTGTTGCATATGGGAGGTGGTGTTCGGAGGTAGGTGAGAATGGAATTGGCCTTGGAAGGAGGGTGAGGAGGCGGTAGGAGGTGGCTGGCCGGCGAACTGATTGTGGTATGGCCCAGGTATTGGATACTGCGGATGCGGGTATTGAGCCTGATAGGGCGCCGGCATTTGTTGCTGCCATTGGGGATGCTCCTGTGGCGACGTGGACATGGGTGAATCCTCAGCAGGTGGCCGCGTCTCAGCTACGTGTGGCTGCATCTGCTGTAGAGTCGCCTCAGTCGCTGGGGATGGTGTTGGGGGTACTGGCTTCGAGATGGGGGTGGGCCGGATAGCTCGAGTGTCCTGCCTAGGTCGTTTGTTGGGGGGCCCTTCACCCGTCACCACGCTATCCGAAGCGCGTTTCGGGAGTGTGGGATCTGGTACGAATGCTCCGTCGTGGAACTCGTCAATTGTGATGACCTTCTTGGTGTCCTTCTTGGGCGTGGTAGAGGCAGAGGCGCTCGAGACAGACGGTTTGTTGCCCATTGCGGTAAACGGCGAGGCCAACTGCCGACCTCCTTTGGTAGGGCGAACGGGGCCTGAGATGGCAAGGTCAGCTCTGTAGTGACAGCGACTGAGTGAAAACATACCTTTTTCAGGACTTGGTGTTCCTGGTGACTTTCGACCACGGCGAGCTTGAGTTGCGGACTTGGTACCACCTTGAAAAGCACATGAGTAAGGGATTGATAGTAATATAAGGGTATGTACGACCTCTCGAGGGCTTTGGAGTTTCCTCCTCGCTTTGCGACATCTCCGAATCCGACTCCATGGCCTAATCCGGTTTTGCCTTCGTCTTCGCAGAGCGGTTGAGGGTGGGCCGTGAGCCTGATACCGTCAGGTCCCCCTCGACCTCCTCGAACTTGACCTTCTTCTTCGAGCCTGCCTTGACCCCTTCGAGGCATCCTGCTATATCCTTTGCAAAGAACTCGATGATCTTTCCCTTTTCATTGGGAGCAGTGACGAGAACAGGGATGAGGTTGTTTTCGAGTTCTGTAGGTAGTGTTAGACTTAGACATAGACATATTATGAGGTTGTTACTCACGAATCGGATCCGCGTTCACGATTGTGAGGCGATGCTTATGACCCTCCTCGCAGGCGTCCACAAGTACCGACTGGTGTTCCTGAGGGATGTTGTGAATGCCACGATTTGTCTTGCTCGTCTTGCCCCCTCGGTCTACCTCTGTCCACGGATAGTGGATCCCCTGCGGATAATTGGTGATTTGGAGGCCAAGCTCCACGCATTCCGAAGCTAGAGTAGACTATGGGAGGTTGGCCGGCACTTTGAAAGACTTGTTGAGCGTATTCAGGCACTCGTCTGAAGGAGGGTAAGTCAGTAGGAAGCCTCAGTGCATATTATAATGTAGGTCGTACCAAAGCGCCGTTTGACGGCGGCTCTAATCAGGTCGCGGACATTCTTCTTGGCAGGCGCACTGGTGCGGGAGGAGATACGGATCTCGGAGGATGTGGCCTTTGAGGGGGAGGCGATCTCCTCATCAATGCCGGGTCCTGTAACAGTGAGGCCACGATCGTGAGCCATAGCTGCGATTTGTTGGTTCGTGAGCTTTGCTGCATTGCGGTTGCTGTAGGGAGATTGAGACCAGAGCAATAGAATAATGAAAAGGGGACTTACAAAATCCAGGCTTGGAAGAGTTTGCCGATGTCATCTTCACCTACGGCTAAGGCCCCCTTTGCGAACTTGGAGTAGTCAGTGTCGAGTTGCAAAACCAGCGATGAATGAAGGACCTACACCTGCACTCTCGTGGAGGCCGCAGACGAATGTGTACAACTGATCACTTCGGATCTGACCTCCTGCGATGATGGCCCATAGGTGGATGTTGTACCGGTTCCGAAGGTATTCTGCCTGTGATGGGTAGGTTAGTCTGGGAAACAAAGATTGAGATGGATGAAACATACGAAGTTTTTGAGTTGCTTGACAGCAGCTTTGAATGTGCGCTTACGTTCGCCCTTTTTCTGAACGGCTTCAATTTCGCGCATCATATTCCACACATCCATCAGGGATTTGGCTTGCTCTTGACCCTTCTCCTTGATGTAAAGTCGGTACGCCTCCCCCAGCTGCTTTGTCGTCGGCTTCGATGTTCCTGGAAGATGGTGGTTAGGTAGGTTATAACGAAACAAGACACAACGAAAAGGAATATATACTTACCATCCCAAGGGACCTCCAAGTTGATCAGACGACCGAGCTCGACTGCCATGTGTGCAGGGTGAGTGGCGAAGGACTGGTAACCGTTCCATCTCGACTTCCGGCGTTGGGCACGGATCACCTTGCCGCCAAGTCGTTCGTAAAGCGTAGCTAGCTCTACGCCTGCAGCCTCACTCTCCTCCACAAGCCACTCGCCGAGCTTCTTGCAGATCCGATCACAGGCATCAATCTTCTTCTTGGATGGTCGACCTCCAGGACTTGGGCTATCTTCGCTTGTACACGCGTCGTCAAGCCCTGGTAATCCTTCGGTTCCCAAGATGGGATCATCTTCGTCAAGCCCCTCTGATGCGCTCTCATCTATGTCTTGAGCACCAGCTGCTGGCTCCGAGTTCTGAGAGGAGGGAGGCTGGTCTGTAGACGATCCAGTAACCGTTGCGGGCAGCTCGTTAGAGGCCTGAGCTGGGGTAGTAGGGATTGCTGCAGTGGGTGCCTGAGGTGATAACGACTCGTTGGATACCTGAACTTGAGTTGCAGGGGATGCAACGGTGCGAGCTGCAGGCACTGGAGAGAAGGCTGGCTCTGTTCTAGTTGTTGGGATTGTAGGAGGCACGGAGGTAGTGGCAGGCGCCGGGATCGTTGGAACTGGGGATGAAGATGAGCTGGCGTTAGGCATATGTTGGGGAGGCGCTGAGTGTTGAGGGTTGTAAAACCCATAAGGCGGAAGGAAGGGTGGAGGATAGGGATAGCCGTTGGCGGAGGTGGGGTGGAGGCCAGTGGAAAGGTTTGGATGGGCTACAAATGGTGAGGCGAGAGGACCTGGAGATGTAGAGTGATGGTTCGGATGGGCTACGGGTGGGATTGGGGATACGGAGTGAGTGGGATAGGAAGGGTGGTGGAGGGGATGATGGGCGGCAGCATGAGCACTGAACGAGCTCGGGGATGCGGATCTTTGATGTCCAGGAGGAGGGCGCAAATGCAGGTTATCCACAGCGGAAGGCTGGGCTTGTGCATCAGCGATGGAGGCTGACTGAGCCTGAGCCTGCGCCTGTTCCTCGGCGGCAGACTGAGCTCTCTGTTCCGCAACACGGTGGAGGGCTTGTACAGCACCCTCCTTCAGACGGAGAGGCCGCTTTGAGGGTGAAGAGGAGGACTGACATGTTGTGGGTGCTGAAGCCCTTGGATTGATGGGAGTCGGGCTCCTCACGGATCCATTGACGTTCTCCATAATCTGGTCAAATATCTCGATTTCTGCTTCGGTGTACTCTTCGACTGAATACGACGGTGACGATGATGGGGTCTAGTAATATGTTGGTGAGCATACGGAGGTGCGCAGACGGAAAATCTGAAAACATAGAGAACATACCTGAGTCATGAGGGGGGTAAAAAACCCGGAGAACAACTGGTATAACGGTTTTGACGCGTAGAAACGCGACGCACAAAGATGGAGGAGGGCAAGAAGGATAACGAGAGGAATTTTTTGCGCGTTCCTTTTATGTGAGGCCATGAGGTAGTGGCTAGCCCTCAAAAGGTAATTCGAAAGGTGAGCCTGTGAGCTCCTTCTAGTGTGAGCACCTTCGATCTTGCGCCTTGAGATGTCCGGAGGTGCTACCGAGAAGCACCTTGAGATGCTCACTTCAACGCCGCTGGCGCCCATCCAAGGTTGAGCTTTTTTGAGGCTGCATTCTGGATATGAATCCCCGGTGAACTCAAGGGGTATGAGCATGGGTGGAGATAATCCTGAGGCTAGGGTGCATGGAGGTTTGGGTGGTCTTGAAGGAGGTGCGAGTTCACGAATTTCGAACCGAGTTACGAACCGCAAGGTTGTGAGGTTGTGAGGTTGCGAGGATATGGGTTTGTGTAGTCTGTGCGGTGTCGGAAATGAGGAGATACAAGGACGAAGCAAGATGATTTGAAGAGGATGGCTAGACAGCAAAAGATGGTAAGAGGGTAGGGAATGGTGCACTGGCAAGGTTGAAATGTTTGTTTGTTGTAACAAACATATGTGCTCACCGGTTACTTCGGACCGCCAGAAATTGAGCGCCAAGCGTCTGAGCGCCCACTGCTGCTGAGGGTATAGTGTTAGACATTGCTAGATATTGCTGGCTACAACGTACAAGTTACAACTTATCTAGTGAGGCATCATACGTATGTACATGAAGACGGTCTAGCCAATGCCTTGTAAGCTCTCCCTGGAATGCTAAAGTGCCCTTTGAGTACCTATCTTCGAGAGAATTCCCAACTTCGTTCACCAGGACAACTTCTTCGAGGTTGTCAAGGGCTTGGATGAGGTAGCGAATGCGCTTGGTCAACCGCTGGCATTCTTTCCACTCCTTTCTTGCCCCGTATTCGTTTAATATACCGTTTCCTATCTTCGCAACAGCATCCAGCATGGACCTGAAGGCTTTGTATGGGAGTTCAATAGGCGATTCGTCGTGCTCCTCGGATTGACACCATGCAAGGTATTCATGGAAGATTCGGTCGAAGTAAGCCGATCCAGAGTTGGAGAGATACTCGTTTACAGCCTTTTCCAGGTTCCGTAGTTGCTGGAGGGTATTACTATCAAAAAGGATTAGCAGAGGAAGGAGTACAGGAACTGGTAACGCACCATTCGTACTCGTCCTGAGCCCAGGCCTCCCAAAACGCCCGCTTCCTCTCATCATTCTGTGCCTTCGACACTTTTCGTTTGACGCTTCTGTTGCTTCACTTAAGTAGAGCGAGTGGCAAAATTCGGGGGAAGAGTCGTACATCTCGTTCGTGTATTTGGCCTTCCGCTTGGACCGAAGTACGTCCTTGTTCCTACACAGGATGTAATCAGTGAAATAAACGGAATTCATCCGCAAAATGCATGCTTACTGTTGATAATACTTGCTATTCTTCTCTCTGATGGCTTGTTCCCGAGCTTTCTTGGTGGTGTGGCGACGGTGAGCAGGCATGGTGATGGAAGAGGTAAGAGCCTGATTACGCAGTAGTGTAAAGTGCGAGTTGAGGCCCTCCGGACTAAGTATGCGTTAAGACCATTTCATAAAATCTAGTTTTTTTACAGTAGATACATGACTACTACTACTTCTACACTATACATTTAGTCAATCAAATTTCTACGTCGTGTCGGAGAGAAAAAAAACATACACTCATCCGAGAAGACCGAAGGGCTCGGCAAATTCCGTGAACTGCAAAGGATGCGCCCAAATAGAGTTCACGTTCTTTTTTATCAACCACGACCACTCAGTTCAAGACGTAGAGGAGCCTGAACATCAACTTGTCAATTTTGAAAGGACTATGGAGGAACCAGGTGCGTTTTCTTCTTGATATCAAGGTTTCTGAACGCTTATGCTACTGGACCGGGGTAGCTGATATGTCGGATATTTCCGACACCGAGACGCTGTGTGTCTCGGAAATCTCGGATATGTCAGATGCTCAAACACTCAATGATTTCCCGATCAATGGTCTCCTTGAATTTCCGGTTCCTTACCCACTGTCAGCTCCCTGTGAACCTTACATTACGCAAAACCGGTACAACGAATTCGAAGCCTGGAAGCGATTCAATCCTGGGCGATGCAAACTCGTCCCACCTCCATATTCCATCGAGTTCTCCTTCAGAGACTTCACATCGGCCCTTGGCCGTACGTTTTTGACTGCACAACAAACACCTCCTTCCCGCACGAAGCCAGGCACCATCGCTGAATTCACAGCCTTCGCAAGGAAACTCAGGTTCAACCTCACGTTGTCGGTGCCCCCAACACAGACGGCTGAACAAATAGGGAACATCGTGGAGATCAGGAGAATGCTATTCACGGCCCTGATCAAATTCGCCAAAGTCTGGCAGGATGCCCTTCCGGATGGGGTGGAAAAGAAGCGATTATATGAGGTGCGTACATCATCAAATCCTCCCCGAGCCAGCAAAGCAATCTCATATGCTATTCTCGGATAGGATGTCGTGAAGTTTATCTTGAAGAACGCCGGGACACACAAGCTGGAGAACTCTCTTAGGTCAAGGTTGGGGAGGGAGCATGAGATCCAGCCTTATGGCGATGCTGACTGGAAAGAAGTCATGGAGGAGGACCTCGCGTGTAGCAAGTGGAAGGGATGGAAGGATGGGGCACTCTAGGTACTTGTCGCCCGCGAAACTTAGTAGCAGATTAGACAGGAGTTGAATGTATTGCGAAAACTTGATGTATTGCAAAGATAACAACGAAATTGATTGAACCTGAATGTAGACTAAACAGGAAGTGTACGTACAAGGCCAGCAAGATATTTACGAACCCGAACAATGTCCTTTTCTTCGACATACGCATAATTGTACCCGCGGATAACTACTGCGATAACCCACAGCACCCATACCCCACAGTCGTGTCCATTGTGCTGTAGCCGGCCGATTTGAAGTGGGTGAACTACCCAGCTTGATAGTACGGATAGAGATGGGAACGAGAGAACAAAACCGTGGTCCTTCGCCACGTTGACTAGTCGGTTAACCACAATCTGAATCTTCTGCAGGAGTCGATGCCGATGAGATAATGATAGAATACAGAACATGAACATGACTTACCGGTACCCAACCGGAGACAAACGAGCATGAGCCAAAGCTGTCGAAAATGTGTATCTCCTCCTTCTCTGCCCGGACTATAGCCACTGCCCAGTGTTGCTCGGGATCGTCGTGGATAGGTAACACCCAGGTCCCCTTCGTCCAATATTCGGTGTCGCGAACTAATCGCCAGGCAGTCTCCGTTCGCAATCTGTGCTTCAGTAGCTCTGGCACAACGAAGCTGGAGAGGACTGCGCAATCAAAGTCGGCAACACGTAGATTCCTTTGAAGTAAAGCAGCACATCTGTTGATGCACTGATCATCCAGCCACCGTGTCGCACAGTCCAGCCTCGCGTACTGGGGAGCCTCAAAGACGTATTGAAGGATCGAACGAGGCTTCTGTGAGCGGCTGTCAAACTTGGGAAAGCACTGATTTTTGATGCCACTCCAGAGCGTAGCATCCACCAAAAGAGAGCCCTATGAACGATTAGTAAGTATATAAGACAGAAGAACCTTGCGAACCACATACTGGTAGCTCCCACCGCAAAGGTATGGGTTCCTCCCCTTCATCTAGCTCACATTCATCCATCACATCGCAAAGTGCAAGCCTTTCACCGGTGATCTCGACATCGTCATCGTCATCGTCATCAGACTGAGGCTCATCACAGCCATCGGGAGGTTCAATCGAGGGAAGGGAACGTGGTGGTGAGGATGAGTATGAAGGAGGAGGGGAAGGAAGGGAACGTGGTGGTGATGACAAGTATGAAGGAGGTAATGAAGGAGCTGTTGAAGGAAGCGGTAACGGAAGAGGCGAGGGAGAGGAAGACAAGGGAGGAAGTGGAGGTGGACATGGGAGGGTAGGTGCGGCCGGTTGGGACAACCACCGTTCGACGAGGGTAACCTGCTGTCGAAACACGGTAATCGGAACAAAGGGATTTGCCCAGCAGTCTGCCAGTAGCAGATGGTCCTGTAGGCGCATACGGAGAAGAGTGCGGTACTTTGAATCTATCAGAGCAGGTTAGCATATCAACTTGGAAATGATAATACAACTTACATTTCTTGTCCTTCGTCATGAGCATCAATGCCTGAAGCTCACAACGAAACCATAAACATAGGTTCGTAGCCTCTACCTCAAGGCGAGCCCTCTCCTCTGCACAACGATCTAGAAGTACGAGAGAGCGTGTTCCCTTGCGAGCATCCTCGTCAACGAGCCATTTCGGCGGCGCATCCATCTGTGTGACACATACATCCTCCAGTAGATGAGAGGAGTCTAGGTCACGTAGAGCGGCCAACTGCGTCGGAAGCTTGTGGGGAACCGGTATGTGGTAGCTTGGCCGGTGGTGCTTTTCGAGGTAGGTGACATGCTGGTTGAACTTCCGGATCTGGTTCTCGAACGCTGCTGCACGACGTGATATGGAATTCCGGATGAGTTGGTGAGCTCGCGTACCCAGGGCCTCCCCTGCTCCTCCCACCGCTTGATCCAGCCTGTCCCATTCGAAGAAACTCCCGATAGCCTTCTTCCGAATCGTGAGTTTGAGGTCCCGAGCAAGGAGCAGGTTGTGGAGGAACTCGAGGGGAATATTCTTGAGGTCGGGATATTGTTCTCCAATGTTGAGCGTACTGTACAACTCCTCGGCCTCCGCTTTGAGCTTTTGGTGTAGTCCCTCGAGATTCCGCAAGATGAAGAGGGCGTCGGCTGGCGGAAAGGGTAACTTTTTGACGGTGGACTTGACGCCTGTGATTTCCTCCTCAAGATTGTCGATTTGATCCTGTAACTGGAGCACCTTCGTGAGCTCCTTCTTGAGCCGTGCTGGTGCAACTGAGAGATTGAAGGAAGGGTTAGCCCGACTTGCGATGTGAGCCAGGTAGAAAGTACGTACGGGCGCGAATAGAGGTCTGAGCTGCCTTCTGCTCACTCCAGTACTGTCGAAGTACATCCGTTGCCGTATTAACCTTCCGCAAAGTCCGTACGGCCTCAGCCTCCTTCTTCTGTACGTTCTTTCGCAGCCGTCGCGTTATCTACTTTCCGAGTCCTTCCCGGAGGTCCAAGGCAATGGCGTCACAGTGTCGGTCAAGCATCCACACACGTCTTGCGCACTGTCAATAGCGTAAGTTAGATGAAGTCGATACGAAGGAAGAAACTCACCGAGGCTCGTCTCTGTAGCCCGATCACCTTGCGAAGGCGGGACCAGAGCCGTTCGGTGCCTTCGCCATCAGTAATCCCTAGCCCTACCCGCATACGTGGATTGTAATGCAGCTGACAGACCATACTATAACAAAAAATAAGTGAGACACGAGGCAAGTAGATGGGAATGAGAAGACCTACCAAGTGAAGACTCCGGTCTAGCACACACGCAATGTCGTACAGAGCGGCCACCGTCGCCTGCTTGGGTATCATGGTGAAAAAGGCGGTCAGCAATGCGATCGCATCCTTCTGTTGTTCTCCGGGGGTGTTGATGGAAACCATAAAGATTGGTATGTCATGGCGACAAACCAGGGCCATGACACCGTTTTCATTAAACATCTCATTCGACTTCTTCTGGTTTTCGCTCCTAGCAGCCTTGTACGCCTCTCGATCCGAGTCCACAACGTCATCCGGAACTGGGGAGGCGTGCTGCTTTGGGGGACGAGCTCACGCAGAAGCAACCCGCTCTCCCACAGAATCGACAAAATCCCTGGGAAGAAACCGTGTGCTGCTGTGGAAGGGGACCCCGTCTCTGCCGGACTTCAAGTGTCGATGGTGGAAGTTGCCATCAAGGGCCACATGGATATCACCCCCCCTGGATACGATCACATTGAGTGGTGGTTGCTTCAATGAAAATAAAGGGCCAACGTACCATTGAAACGACTGCCCAAACCGGGTTCCGCCAAAGCATGCTGGGCACAAACGTTGTAGATAGGGATCGCAGGCTCCCTCTGAGGGTGGCGTTGGAGGGCTATGACCAGTAGAAGCAGGAGGGCCCTTGTCAGGAGCCGTAGAGCTACTGGGCACAGACGTTGGAGGAGGTGCAATCGTGGATTCGGAAGCCAAGGTTGGTGATGGAACCGAGGTAGCAAGGACAGAGACATCGGGACCGGGTATGAGGTCGAATGCTGGAGACTTAGAAAGCGGTGAGGGGAGGGATGATATCGGGCTCTCGAGTGTTGGGAGTTCATGCTTTATGGCGTCAATCTTCTGCGTAAGGTATCGGTCGATTTCTACCAACAGTGTATCGTACCACTGGAGGCAGTTTCCGAGCGCACGGCGAATTGGATCTTGAAGTGCTTCCCCCTAAAACAAGGTCTAAGCTATCGCCAAAGGACGAAAGGCGAATAATGGGGCTACTCACCGTTGTACCGAGGAGTCGAAACCCACGCCGTCGGTAAACCATAGTCAAACCACTCGCAAGAGCAGTTACAGCGTCGGAGGCATGTTGCGAGAGCATACGGTAAAACTCCAGAAGCTCTAGGGATATCCCCATTCGAGGTTGGGAGGGGGAGGTCGGGAATATTCCATGGGCAACGAGTGTCAAGAACTGGACTAGGTCTAGGGCCCCTCAGGCCATCTTCTAGCTCAGGAAGTCGAAGTAGAATGAAGAGACAGTGAGCAGGACAATTGCTACACAGTATATGCTGGGTACAGGCAATGTGAGACGAAGTTGTCAGACTAGGGAATCTATCTACAGGTGTCCATGAGTATATATGTCAAGGTACAGCATACTGAGTCATGGGAACGAATCCTAATAAGGAATAATGAAAGAACATTGTAGAACATCAAGGAATATCAAAGGAGTCAGGTAGAAACTGATGGAACAATCAAGGGATGTCAAGTACAGCAATATCATGATGGGAATCAGATGGAATGATGAACACAAGGTATGGAATGATCCGGAATGGGCGGGAACATCAGGGAAGCCATAATGCAATACTGGGGACATGGAATGAAGTGGAATCAAAGGCAAGTCAAGGGAATCAATCCGGGGACCAAGGAAACAGGAGGAACAGTGGGGCAATTCGTAACAACGAGCACCTCAGGGAGGCTCTTGCATTTGCAATGGCGAAAGGTCCTCAAACGATGGCCTATCGAAGAATAAGATGACTAGGTCAAGGGAGACATAAAAAAGACACGTACAGTCGAAACGTATTATCTGCACCGTTGCTATTTCCAGAGTGCATGTCCCGGTAGTGCATGGATTTTCTGGGGCCGAGGCGACCTCCTCGGGATAAATCCCCAGAGTCCTATCCCAGTACTCAAGGAGAGGATCCACAAGAGCCTTCAGGGTCTCTCTCCAGCGTCTGGACTTGTCCTCTTCCTCACTTTTCTTCGACTGTTTAGGCGGGGAGCATGCTGAAGGAGGAGGGAGAACGTTGTCGGTATCGTCGTAGGTGTTAGGCATGTCGTGGTCAGTATCCATGACCATATCCGAATGTGCAGAACCTGTGTCTGGTAGATTGGGAGGAGGAGGTGGTGTAGAGGATGCGGGTGGTGTAGAGGACGCGGGCGGAGTAGCGGATAGCTGGGATGTAGGTGTGGAGGTATTGCACAACCGGTCGAAGGTACGTTGGAGGGACTGAAGCCGTGAGTTTTGTATAGTAAGGTTGAGGTATTGCTGGTCCTTTTTCGCTCGTTTCTTCTGGGGGCTAGGATTTGCATGACCCAGAATCGCGCGTTTCGCGTTTTTTGAGGCCATTGGAGGAGGTCGTGTAAGAGATTAGAAGATGAGTAGGGTGTGTATTCGGTGTGTGGTAAGGTACAGTAATGAAGTAGAAGTAATATAGAGGTTGTCCAGCCCCCAAACACGTCTGAACGCGTAGAAGGTGGTGAGGTGGTGGTGGTGGACGGAAGGAAGGTGTGACCGGACCGAATCACCTCACATGGGAGGGTACCCTCTTAGGTAGGTTTCCCACGTCAAAAAAACCCCCCCAATTAGGTTACCATCACCTGTGACATGCGGTGCCTAAGGTGTCGATTTTTTCTGGGAGGGGTCCAAACCGGTGACCCCCCCTCCCCCCCCCTACGTAAGCCTTCCTTTTATGGTAAGTGCACGTGCCAGATTTTTTTTGCGAAGTCGGAAAGTCAATAACATCTGCCCTCCTTTCAGTTACTACAGGGTCTCTGTACTACTTGAGGGAACATAACCTTTTTTCGGGTGATAATTAATAGCGCGGGGTCTGTTTTGGGATGGTAGCTGTAAGTACAATCAATTTTTGAGCCACTGGAGTGGCAATCAGGCCAGTTGGAATTCCTGTGCATCCCTCAACTGATTCTCTCTCCATCATACCACACATTGAAGCCTGGAAAAAGGATCAACATCCCTAAAAATTTTCTACCAGGGGGGTCCAAAAATTTTTTTCTGGGGGGTGCCCCCCTCCCCCCCCCCACCCCCCGGTCAGGGATTCAAATTGGTGGGCCCCCTTGAGTTGTGCCAATTGCGGTTTTGATGTTGAACGGTCCAAACGGATGATACAAGGGCCTTCGGAGGTGCTCTATCAGTGCTATCTGGACAAGAACCTATATCCTTCACTCCAGGAAGCCGTGCTCACGAAAGCAGAACCTGAGGAGGCTGCAGGGCAGAGGTTGGCGATAACCGACACTATTGCACGTTTCCGAGCATACATTGCTACGCTGGAGGGAGAAAAGGACCGTATTGACGCCGTGACGGTCAAGATCAAGTCTATACTTCGTCCAGTGCACCGACTACCTCCCGAATTGCTCTGTAGAATCTTCCACTTTTGCATGGATATTGCGGAGACGTCCGATCCGGCGGGATACCCACCGTCTTCTCTCAAACCACAGGATGCGCCTTAGTTCCTTGCACAAGTTTGCCGCTCGTGGCGTAAACTTGCCATACAGACTCCTAGCTTGTGGACAATGGTCTCAATCCGAGGCCTCGGGAGCCCTGTGGTAGTGTTGCCATCGGTTGGTTTGAGTTTGAACCGGTCCGCAAACCGCGCGGTCCGGTTTCCGGCGGTTTACAAACCGCCAAAAAATGGCCGGTTTGGGTTCAAACCGGTTCAACCCGGTTCACCGTGGTTTAAACCACTGAAATATAGTTTTTTTTTTTCGAAAAATAAAAGTGTATAAAGTAAGTAGAGGATAGCAGCCTGAGGTCCTAGGTCAAGTCAAACCCTTACTTGATGTCACGATGTCAAAAACCCGTGCTCACCGGCGCCAAAAATCTTCCATGGGAGATTTTTAGCGCCGGCGAGCACACAACTTTGTGCTTACATAATTTTCCCCAAAACACAATTTTTAATGAATTTGTGCGCCTCGTCTAGGGCTTCAATTTGGTATACAAAGTGTTACAAATAGGTGCAAACTCATTGAGAAAAACGCAAAATACTTTTCCGGAGCCGGTGAAAAAAAGTTCAAGTGTCCCAAATTTTACACTACATTGGTACTATTAGCCTCAATATAATATGTTAACATGTTATTCAAATATTATCACATGCTACTGTACTGAGAGTAAGGCTCCCAGCAATACAAATATATGAAAAAATTTTTACCTATTCAATTCCGGTTCAAACCAGTTTACCGGTTTATAGCCTGGGCCGAAACCGGTTTGGTAAACCGGTTTGGCCAAACCGGATTTTTGTCCCGGTCCGGTCCGGTTTGGAACCATGTGGGTTAAACCGTCGGTTCAAACCAACCGACAACATCACTACCCTGTGGGTCCTTCCCTTACGCGGCTGGATTCAGAGAACCATCGTTTACGACTGCAGCTCCGGCGCTCCTACCCTCTTCCCCTGACCATCTTCGCCCGTGCCTCCGACGTAGGCAATTTCATCCCGATGGATCGCTCCCTTGCATTGCTATGCTCTCACACCGAACAGTGGAAGAGCCTTCGCATTGACTTGCACCGTGAAAATGTGCGAGATTTGGCAAATATCAAAGGCTTGCTACCATCGCTCGAGTCTTTGGAGATCCATTTCCACGAGACAGGCGTTTTCGAGGAGCTCAACTTGTTCCGGCTCAGGAAGCTTTCGATATCAGGCAACAGTTGTCTCGTCAACGGGGGCGTTGTACGATACTCCAACCCCATGAAATTGCCGTCCTCCCAGATCAAAGAATACCTCTGGTACGATGACGGGTCCCACTACGCTAGCCACTGTTGGGTTGTACAGCATATGATACTACTTGGCCTCAACAACCTTGAAAAGTGCAGTTTATTTGTTCATGCGGTGCGGCAGAGAGACAGCTTCAGCTGGGGGAAAAGGGATGCGAGATGACCAGTCGACTATCGGACGTAGTAGGCGTAGAAGAGGTAGACGGATCGGAGAGTAGCGTAGAATAGAGGATGAATGAAGTAAGTCGAAAGGGAAAGGAGAGACACGAGGGAGTGAGACGTAAAAGAATACACGCGCCGCAGGAACGTGTACGTTGCGTGGAGTGATCTGATGGCGGGATCTAATAGACAGGAGAGTGGCGGAGGGATGTATAAGTATAGGAAAAGAGTCGAAAAGGCTCTGGTGGTCGTGGATCTTGCTCGATGGGCTCTGCTCACGGGCTCTGCTCTGGCTCTGAGATGGGGGGAAGGGAAGAAAGAAAGGTAATCATTCGACAAGCAGACCGACAGCTACATGACAGTGAGGTCCGTGCGTGTGAAGTAAAGAAGACTACAACAAGAGCAAACAGATGAGGCAAATAGGTACTGATAACTACCAAATCAGGAATGATAAAGGACTGATAAGATATGAATGAGAAAGAGGCCATGCAAGTGCAACGTTGGGCTAGGATACACTCCTACCAGCTCGAGGTCAGTCTCCTAACGTGCGGCAGCTATTTGCGAGGTTGACGAGGCCTCTTTACGCGTACGGGGCGGACGAGGTCCCGACAGCGGTGCGTGCACTGGAAGTGAGGCTGAACCGGAGTCTGTGTAGAGATGGACCTTCGCCGTAGGTACGAAGTTTTGAGTAGGTAGTTCTACAAGAAAATAGAAAGGATGAGTGAAAGCAAGTAAAAGATAGAAGGAAACGTATGGATTCTCCGAGTCGGTCATCCGACTCTGCGACAGCGGGCGCGATATCGACATATAACTTCTTCTCGACATCTCCTCTGCCCAACAGCGAGGTCGTTGTCCTGAATCTTCAGAATTTGACAGCGCTAGAGTTACACAGCATGGATCCCGAGGCACACGTGGAGAATATATTTTCCTGGATAAGGGCCCCTTCGCTAAAGAAGTTGATGGTTTCCTCATCGGGTTCCGACCAAACGCACCTCTCGAACTTCGTCATAAACCACGACATCTTGACGTCCCTCACCATACACGCCATCAACATGCCCTCTCCCGACTTCGAAGCAGTACTATCAAGCTTGATCTCGCTCAAGGATCTTTCGTTCGGGGTAAGGGAGGGATCGAGGATTGCTTCTTGACGATATTCATTTTCACGGAACCGGGAACCAACAAGTTTTCCCTGGTTCCAGAGCTACAAAACCTCTCTCTCCTCCGAGTCCCTGACAATTTCGTGTCAACCTACGGTGACGATGTACTTCTTGACATGTTAGAAGCGAGGCGGCGATTGTTACATATCCCCGAGGGTGCTGAGTCGCTGCAATCGCGTTTGTGGTTCGTTCAGTTGGATAAACACTTGGCCGGTAGTCAAGCTTTGGATCGCTTAGACACACTCGAAGCCGCTGGCCTTCGCGTTAGTTTCGAGACGCTGCAAGTACATGAAGCGGAATAAATTATGAGTGCTTTTGTAACGATTGGGTTTCGTTGAGACTGAAGCCATGTATTGAAGAGTGACAAGGATTTGGTGACCCATCGAATAAAACTTGTATATTTAAAATTACATCGTGCTCATACGAAATCAACAGATCGTGCGTCCCGTTCTATATATACCGTCCCAATCACATTTCCAAAATCTGAAGCCCCTCCTCTCGAAGCCGATCCAAACGTGGCTTAGCCAATTCACTCCTCAACCTCCGATCCAGCCTAATAGACTGCAACGACGACCCCGACTCGAGGGCTTTCCTGCGGGCTTCAAGCATATTGAGGAGTTTGTGATCACTGTAGGACGATTCGGAACCCTGAACAGGAAGCAGCGCTAAGTTCTGTAACTTTGGGACGATGGAGAAGTTATGCGTTGGGCTCGGCGGTAGGAGCGTCGATAGGTGGGCGTTGCCCAACCCTCCTTCGACGCCGAACCTGAGATCTCGGAGAGACCATAAACGAGCCAGGATCGCCGAGAACTCCTTCGAGGACATATTGACTCGGTGGATAGTGAGCGAAATCAGGGTTTCGGGCCGTGAAAGGGACCGCAAAAGAGCCGTACGATCTCTTCCTGAGGTCGTGACGGTGAGCTTGGTCAACAGAGGAGCTTCGATCCAATAGAGCAACTCGTCGATGCTGGTACCTGTCGGTCCGTCTGATTCCGCACTATGCAACTCCAACTCCGTCAAACAGTGGAATGTTCGGAACTTCGCCGAGTCAGGCCTCTGTACTCTCATAGTATGGAACATTTTGACCGACCATGAGTGCAGGAACAACCTGAGTTTCTCTACCTTGTACCGAATGTAAACAAAGTGGTGGCAGACAAGGGCCCAAGCGATAAAGTCCTCGACGTTTGAGCCGTCATAGTACGTATAATCGGTGATCTGTAACAACGGAAGGCTCAGGCCAATCAGGTCAACATGAAACTCATGATTTCCAGAGAGCACGAGTTTCTTTAAACGGGGTGCAAATTCAAAGCAGTCAACTCGTTTAATGCCCGAGCCCAGGCAGTGAATGTCCAACGACTCGAGATTCGGCAATGAGCCCCGTATTTGGGATAGTTCCTCTGTAAGGGAGGAATGAAGTTCGATGCGAAGGCTCCTCCAACGATTCGTATGCGAGCACAATTGGAAGAGAGATCGATCTATCGGAGTCATTCCACCTGGCGTGTGAGTCATGACTGTGAGGGGATAATCTGAGGAGCGTTGAAGCTGAAGTCGTAACCGGTGATTGTGAGCGTGTAGATATGCCAGAGATTCGGGGTTGGCAGTGCAAGCAAGGCCCAGAAAGCCGAATGAAATGAATGACCACAAGCTGGGTGTAGCTAGCGCCAGTTTCCGGAATGATTGGCACACCTGCGCAAGGGTCCAGGGTGATTTGCGAGGATCAAGGGAAGACTGAGGATATTCTCTATATCCCGACGAATCGTACAGCTCCGGAATGTCCACACTAAATGAGAATATTCTCTCGAGAAGTTCCGGCGGAAGACGATGAATTGGGCGAAGAATGCTCCTATAGTCGAGCATGACCTGGTTAACACGGCTTTTCTCTGCTTCCAAAGCATCTGTTTCTGCTTTGAGACGTGTCACGATATTGGTTATGTCCGATAACGTCGAAGTAGCCTCCTTCAATTCTGCCTTGATTGATGCTAACTCTAAGGGCGAAGGATATGCGTTATTGCGCGAGTAGTGACGATAAACCGTCGGGGAAGGGCCTCGAATGCTTTTTCGAGAGGTTTCAATGTCGAAAGTGAAGTTTGCGCATCTCCCAAGGCAGGGAGCCACTTTGGGTTCTTTGTTGTTGGCTGGACTTGTCCGACTGGCATGCATCTGGACACAAAAGCGATAAGAGAGGCAGAATCTAGTCAACACAAAACCTAAAAGTGACCTCAATGACTTTGATATCCTTGGGTAAGCCAATTTTCGTCGAAGGTGTGATCAATGGTTGTGGCCACTTGTCCGAAAAGAAACAAAATGGGAACAAAGGAGTCTAAACAGAGGTCGGGTTTATATGAGTAATGAGTGATGATATACAGTCAAAAATAGCGAATAGCCCACCGAAAATGTGTTAATTTCCCGCCAATCCTCAATACGTGTTTGGAATTGACAGTGGTGGTGGCCAGGGAAAGGAGAGCACATTGGCGCCTAAGCAATGCCGGCGCGGTTCGGCCCGTCCCTCGGTACCGGGTTCTCCCACGCTCCGACTCACAAGCCACAACCGCCACCAGCCACCTGGAGGCTGGCACCACGTCCAGGAATTTACCAGCAGGAGGCTCACTGCTACCTACCGTCAACAACCATATAGTAAGACCTTATTATTACTTCAGGTAGATGAGGTATGATTTGTAACAAAGCGTTTCTCGTTGGAGTTGCAATTCAGCCTACGCCAACCCGAGTCTACGAAACGTCGATGCGAGGACTGCCATTTCGATAAAAGCTCTCTTGCAATGATACGTCCTCTAGACGCCCTTTTTAGCAGTATCTCGGAAATAATCTGCTCGCGGCTGAGCTGTATGAAGCCTTATCCATGGCATTATGATTACGCGCGATCATCGCGTCGTTGGAGGAAATGATCCGCGTTTCAGAGATATAGGGAGGTAAAACACAGCCCTTCGACTGGAGCATGAGCATAAGCTACCTCCTGAAGCTCCTTGCGAAATTCTCACTTGCTACACTGGTAGTCTCGGATAATGGCGGCCGCACGTATCCACTTTATACATTAGTAGATACCTCAAAGTCTCCTTGGAATCTGGGCCAGGTATGCAGGTCATGACGGTAGACCGCCCTTAGGACCTGCGAGCTCTGGCCATCCGTGTACTTTCCCTTTCAAGGCGGCGATGGAACCGTCCCGGCTTCTCAACTCCGTGCTCATTGCCTACGACTGCAATCACAACGTTCTGCAAGTCATCTACTCCTCCGTACCTGGTTCTTAGTGTAGACGATCCTATGGTAAATTTCTCTTCTTATACGGACGATAGAGAGGACCTGCCCATCGGTCTGAATGGAGATTTATGACTCAATCACGTCCCTCTTCCGCGACCTCTTCCAAGTGCTCAAAGCCCTGGACCTTCGTATACTCACACCACCACGCTTTGGCGATTACAGATACACCCTGACGTGCAGCACGTCCCCTTGCCTGCCCATTTGTCCCTCTTTTCATCAGGATGCGACTGGATAGCCCTCTCTGCACTCTTATCCCGGCGGCGAAGAGTTCCTGATGTATCGGGGAGTCCCTACTTGTTTCTGCGGTTCTGGATAGAAAAATCATGTTCCAGTCGGCTGCGAAAGGCTGAAGTCCCTGGTCAGCAAGGAAATGTGAGTACATATATTGGCGGCAAACGGTGAGGAGGCGATATTGGAGCAGAGAACTTATCATACTAGTACGGCACTGAATACTCAGCCAGAACACATTCATGTAAATGAGGGTGGGAGGGAAATCAATTTCGACGTTACACTAACGGTCTTCTCTCTTTCTTTCTTGAATGTATATCGGATCTGTGAGTGGCGAAGGCGTGTTGTGAGAAACTCATGAACTAAATCAGACGTAATGATCGAACAGACGCACTTAATTTGTCTGCACGTAATCTGGAAGGACTGAGCCGTGCAGCGTGCAAAATGTGTTTAACGATGCCCCGGGCTCCAATCGTCCAGCCGCACGTAAAGAACGGTCAAAATCCCCAAACCGAAAGTAGCTGATCAGCGGAGGCGAGTTGGGACTTGCGGGGCTGCTTTCGGAATGATGGTGCTCAGGTTCTGGCTAGCATAACAACCGTGAGTCCGGAACGGATATTAATAGTGAAACGTCGGAACACTAAGGTACCTATCTTGTGGCTCGAAACCACCGGCAGTATGGAGGTTCCCCCTTGCTGATGTGGGTGGCGCTTAGGGTCGGCAGACAGCTGAATCTGCCCAGTGATTGTGGCGCCTCCTTACAGGTGGTCCAGTAGAGATGTCGGTGTCAGACTCACTGCGTGATAAGACGAACACCGCGTGAGACCGTCTGGTCTCTGAGCCGTCTCTGAGCTATCTCGGACTCTCAGTTGAAATTCTGAAACAACTTCTCTAACGAGTGTCACCGAACGGCTGCAATGTCCGAAGACACGTACCGTTGACTGATGAACTCGTCCGGAGTGCCTCCATGGAGTTCGTTTTTCTCTTGTACCCGCCACTAAATGGCTGGCTTGGGTGTGAGTTCTGAACGATCCACATGGTCACTATAGAAAAACTCACCCGACGACGGAAACCAAGAACATTACTCCCGCGTTTGCGAACGACCGCGCCGTTGAGTCAAAGTTCATTTGAATTGATGTATATCAAGGTTCTAATTGAGCTGGATAGATTGTCGGGCCATAAATTGAATCGCTCGATAGTAGCACGTACCTTAGGCAACCGGGAGATGCATCACCGTCAATCATCCACATCATCGACGTTGCGAGGGTTCCTGATCAGTACAGTTCCTGTTTTCCGTGATCCCCATCCTGAGGAGGTTCTCCTTAAACCGTGTCTAGAGAAGAGAGGATGAAGAGCTATGATCATCATGATTCATATTCCAAGCCTATCGGCGTGGAGAAAATCATCGAGAGTATGTGACTTGCAACAGCATGGTAGTCTAGAGTAGTCCGGAAGCAAGTGTCGACCACACAGACGGTGAGCAAGGGACCTTTGGCGTCGAGGACGACGGGTACGTTGTTCGATGGTGGTGGTCCGAGTCGGAAGTGATTTAATGACAACGTTGCACGTGTAATGGCTTCAAGCCTGTCACGTGCGTGACGCGTCGCGGTCACAACTTTTCTTCCTACCATCACGGGCGAGTATGCTCCTGTATGCTCGATTGAAGATTCTCTAGAGTTCCCTAAGGATAAACTAAAACTCGGATTGAAACGGGAAAAAAAAAGTCCAGTCGCCTCCCAGTACCTCTGGCCCTGGCTAGAGGGATTAAACTAGAACCCTTTCCCTTCGGAGATCACTGTCAACGTCAACACCGGTCCCAGGTCGAATTTCAGAGATGTCGGAACAGTGAGCTATTTGTGATCCTGATTTCAATTACTAGCCCTCACGAATACATTATGCACTAGACCTCTTCATGGTACGCACTTTGTGCTCATGGCTCTCAGGGAACTTAGGGAAGCCAGCCTGGACGTCAATTCACTTTGGGGACCCATACGGTGCGCATGGTGGATCTTTGGGTGACCATACTTCATCCTACTCCATCATTGAATATCTGATGTTTCATAAAGGCGAGTTTTTAAGATCTGCTCACCTTGAAACAAAGCATGACGACAATCCGAGGTGGAATATCTGGTAAATTGCTCTTACCAATTCAAGCTTGCTCCGAAAGATATAACCGTGCGTCAAGTTTTGATTGATGTCCTTCTTTTCTTCCCCTTTCACGCCCCCAACGACTACCAGGGATAGGCCTGAATAGACTCGCCCGGACTCTAGAGCTCTCCGGAGGGCTCAGAGCTTCTTGAGGGGACGATAAAATATCCGAAACCGATCAATCTGGGTAGGTATGCCGCTCATTACTACCCACAGATGAGCCGCGATGCCTATCTTAATAATCTGCAGGAGTATAAACGCAAAGAGCGGCGACGCCCTGGCGTTTCAAACCCCCCACGCCTACACACCCCGATTCTGAAACAAGGCGCCAATGCCATCTTGCAGACAAGAAGGGAAACAAACAGTAGATTCAGACCTGACAATGACAATGTCATGTGCGCCCGGTACGTCGTGCAGGTTCATCTCTTTATTATCCACGTTTTGACTCCGATTACCTTTCGACCCCTGAAACCCGAATTCCTCAGGCGAAAGGCGCGCACCAAAAGCCCCCAACAACCCTCCCGTCAATCCGGTCACCGTTCAATCTGAGAATCAAGAGCTCCAGACTCGGAGTGAAAGAGGTACAGGAATATACTGCGGCGTGAACACCGTACCATTCAAGGCGGATTATCTATCGTCATCACAGCCTCGCCACGAGCCCGACGTTGACATTCATATGGCAAATTCGGGGTCGAAGGCGGTGACTACGGGCCTGAAAGTAAGGAACCGAGACCGACGTCGGAGCCCATCAGTGCCCTCGTTATATTACTTCGCGTCGCCCACACCTCTTTCTTTCTTCTCCCCCGAAGATTCTCCCAACCAGGACCTATTCCCTTCCAACTCTCCACTCAACTTTCACCAACCTTCATCTTCCCATTTCCGACAGTTAAACCCCGAGATGACCTCGGGTTCGGGAAGATTTTCCGCTTCATGGTCCACGTCCTCCTCGGGAACGGATATTCAACCATTAAATATCATGCATGGCGAAGGCATGGTTGGCGGCAGTGGCAGTGACGTTGATGGTGTTAAGCTTAAGCATAAACTAAGACGGCAAGCCACAGATTTGTCTTCCCCCTTTCCTCACCAACACCCACTCCATTCGCTACCACTGCTGCGAAGAGCTACGTCGTCGTACTTTCTTCCCTCAAAAGTACGTTCGGCGATCGCTAGTGGCTCTCCTTCCCCCTCCTCTTCCACCACTACTTCTGGTTCTCCATCGCATTCATCCGATCCCTCCTCTTCGTCCGCATCTTCCTCACCGGACCAACTCGATTGCTCGACTATGACAATGCCTGAACCCTATCACAAAGTCAAGAGCTCATTCATTGGCGCCAAATGGTTCGGCAAGCGGCAACGACGCGATCGACAGCTCCCCGAATCCAAATCGATGGCGTCCGAAAAACTTCCTCTCCCTCCTACACCTCCCTCCGACTCCGAGCTACAAGGAGATCTGGAAAAGGGTCATTGCGATGGACATCGTATATCAGTCATCCTCGACGACCTTCCCTTGTCCCTCTCCGACCTAGGTTCGGACTCGGAGTTAGACTCGCTCTCATCGCCTCACACGTCTCCACCAACTACACCTCCACCTACTCAATTACATTCCTTACCAATTCTACCCACGCAACGGAAGAATAAGCTCCAAACGTTGCTCATCAGTAATCCCTATGACGGGGCTTCACCCGCATCATCCCCACCATCATCCAGACGGCCGCTCCTCCCGAATCTCAACCTGAACTTACCTATCGGTATGGGTCGTCGACGGTCTCGCACACTAAGAGCTGCGCAGGCTAATAACCCTGTGTATAACGAGAGGGATGGCTGGTGCATAGATGATCG
Source organism: Marasmius sp. AFHP31 (assembly GCA_024721195.1). Taxonomy (NCBI): domain Eukaryota; kingdom Fungi; phylum Basidiomycota; class Agaricomycetes; order Agaricales; family Marasmiaceae; genus Marasmius; species Marasmius sp. AFHP31. The sequence goes on from JANHQD010002003.1 coordinate 52,104, forward strand.
TTACGACGGTGGCGAGAGGGTTACGCCTGTCACTCCTCTTACGCCGCTTTCCGACATTGTCTTCGGCGAACGGCCACCTTCACCTAAACCGAAGAAAGAACAGAGAGATGAAGAGGCAGATGACGCGGAAGAGGAAGAGGATCATGATGTGTGGAGTTTGAAGGGGCAAGAGGGTGCGGGTGTCGATGAGATGTCGTTAGGGGGGTTGGATGACGCGGATGAGGAAGTCAAAGTTGGACATCAGAAGGACGCCAGGCTTGCTTCATCATCGAAAGCAGGCTCACTGTCTGGTACTCTCTCGAGCAAGGCGCCAACGCAGACAGGTCTCTCCAATCATCCCGACGAGTCCCAACCCGATCTTCATCATCACCCAAATCTCAATCTGGATGACTCCGATGACGAGACGGTATTCGAACAAGCCGGCTTCACAAGGGTAGAACATATGCCCTGCCTACTCGAATATGAATACGCCCCGCCTTTTGACCACTACCGTGACCCTCTCCAGCCCGCGGGGCCTAACCTCCTTCATCATCCAAACAGCCCTCAGAACAACCCTTGTCACCATAGTCGCCCGAACTCTCCGTACTCCAAGTCTCATGGTCACGGACATGAACGGATTGGCAGCGAGTCAGACGGGCATGGGGATATCTACTGTCGTGCGACGTCTCCTTCCATTCTCCCGTTGCCGATTCGGATCACAGATCGTGAATACGAACCGGGCTCAACATCGGGAACGCTTGAAGAGTCGTATTCGTGGGTGGGGTACTGGAACCGCGGATCATTCCAGGAGGTTGTTGATGAATTGAGGGCGTTGAAGCGGTATTAAGCGGGTGGGTTACTGGTTTTGTTCCTCTTTTGCTTTCGCATCGTCTTTCGCATACTTCTTCGGGTTCTCTTGCATACATCCATCATCTCTCACACGATTTCAACGCCCTCCTCGCATTTCATCTCACGATTGTTATCCTTCATATTCCGTTTGTCATGTAGACCTCCCTTCAGCGTTCCATGCATACCATATCTTACCTTACTTTCTATCACCCTAATCGATTCACACCGCAAGTTTTGTACATACATACCTTATAATAGCCTGTCTAAGTAGGATCGTCGTACCCATGTAAGCCGTGTAGAACAGCACTGTACCATATCTGTCAATCAACACTTGGGAACGTTATTAGAAAGACTGTGTTGCGTTAGCTTTCTTCGTCTTTATCTTCAGTAGCTTGTAACGAGGCGCGAACTTCGCAAACTCGATTTATTGAAGAGGGGGCGCGTTGTGTTCGAGAAAACACGCGCGGAATGTTTCGAATTTGAGAGAGGAGATGGAGTTTATGAGTAGGGGCGAGCTCGGAATACTGTAGCACAAGCCAGTACGTAGGCAGATAGACTATCATGAAATTATACGCGAATATAACAACCCGCCCCAAAACAGCTCATCAAATCGAAGCGAGGCAGCTTCGTCCTCCCATTGAAAGCCATTCTCGTTTCCACGGATGGTGAATGTCTCGAGGCGCGAGACACCTCCGGGAGACAGGTCGCTGATATTTCGTCGACACGCGAGTGCGTCAATCAGCGAGTTTGACCCCGTGTCAATCAGCAATTTTGTGCTCATGATCTGGATCCCCGCGTCCTCGCTACCGACGATCTCCAAGGCTGTTAAATGAGGGAGGACGTGAGTCCTTTCAGAGTTATCAGGAAGGGATAAGTAGAGAGCGTCGAGGAAGCCTGGAAAGCACAGAACATCCCATGATAGCTCGAGCTTGCTCACGCTACTGGCCTGACGAGAGCGAAGGAAAGCTACGAGCTCATTTGAGTTATCTGCCCATTTAAGTGTGTCGAAGCACAAACGGTCAAGATTGCAAGAAGAGCGGTCGACGAGGTGTTGTATTGGTTCAAATTGGAGGGTAATGCAGTCTTCGAAGGCCAACGACCACAACATCGGCGTTACCAAGCTACCGGCCAGCAAATCGAGACCGTCAACGTCTAGCGACACCACAAGAGAATTTAGGCGAGGAAGTGTGATAGAGTCAACCGGTACTTCCGGCTCGTATAAAGGTGCAGCCAGGCGGCACTCCTCGATGTTCTCCAGGAGGGGTAAAACTCCGTAGAAAGATTCCTCCAAAAACCCGTTGGTAGCAACATTTCTCGCCGAAAAGTGTTCGATGTTCTTCCAAGGGATTTCTGGGATGATGTATGGCATCACGGCGTAGTCGCCCGAGATGGTAAGCCGACGTAGCTTTCTTGTGTTTCGAAATAAGCCTGTGAAATACCCATGCTCCTTCTGCCACCCAGACAGCCTCTCCCACGCTTCCCTCACTCCAATCTCGAACCGGAAGGTTGGTTATATTCAGGAACTTGCCGCGGTAATTGAGAAACGACTCGAACGAAATCTTACGAAGTCGTATCGTGACGTTGGCCCACTGAGCAGCCTTGGACCAGAGTTTTCGCAAAACTGACATGTCGCAGCTATCGTGATACCATGAGATAGAGAGAGGCTGATCGCAGCATCGTTCCAGCTGTAGAGAAACCCGGTTTTCAATGAATGGAAGAGCACTTTGCCAGTCCCTCCATTCAGACCAATTGATATCGAACGAACTCCCTAGCCACGGTAATGCGAGAGCCAAGTTTCTCCATCTCTGGGATACGTGGCTCAGAACCCAGGGCGACTTGGTTGTATCGAGTGTTGTCGATGGGTAGTAATCGCTTTGGTAGCTGTTATCCAAGCAAGCTTGCATGTCATGGTCCGCATCCACACACAGCGTCAATACCTCTCCCAGAATCGTTCGGCAAATCATCAATCGATAGATCTATGGGTTAGCATACTCGAGTAAGAGAGAGATGTGCGAATGCCGGTTTCGCTTGAAGTAGTATCACTCACCATTCATACTGTATACTCAAAATATCATTCGATGGGATCCGAGAGAGGAGAGATAAAACGAGGGAATGAAGAAGTCAAAATTAGATGAACCTGTTCAACGTGGTTGAAAGTGAGAGTGCCGTGATCCATCATGATCTCTGGGCCTGACTTCGGGCCTTCAGATGTATTCAGGGGGCGCGCACTCGTGCTAGCGCCCAGATCAACCCCCCCTGGGGGGGGGGGGTGACCCAGGTAACTCGGAAGCCGTCAAGCCGTTGAAGCTAGCAGGGAGCTACGAAGTATAATTCTTCTGACTACTTGGTGATACTGTCCCATAGTTGGTTCCGCTTCAGCCATTCCGTCTTTTCCTCTTCAAAACCATCACTTCTGGGTGCCCCTCTTCTTCGGTATGGCATGCAATGAAATATCTACATTTGATGCCGTTTCCCACCATCCCTACGGCTGAACGGCTTCTGAGTTACCTGAGTCCCCCCCCCCCCCAGGGGGGGTTGATATGGGCGCTAGCACGAGTGCGCGCCCCCTGGATGTATTGAAGTCAGCTGCCCGAAGCCCCAGTCTCAGGGTGACGTTCTCGTGCTGACGTTGAGCGCTTGAACGTCCGTGGGCATATCTGCTCAGGAAGATGATAGAATACCATATAAGCCGTCCTCATGACAAGATGATCTTCTTAATTAAGGGGCTTAGTAACTGGTTAGTAGAACTCTGTAGAACTGTCGCCTGTCGGACAGCCCTCCATTCAGTATGAGTCAGTGGACCTTAGGGAGAATGAGAGTGGTGATAAGTAACAGATGCCAAGATGCTGAAATCTGGACTGGATTAGAGGTTTTGTGGCGAGTGTTCGTTCAACTTGGAGCTGGGTTTGGATTGAGTCATGAAAGAGTAACATATTTTGGCGCGGTTGTCACGATCACATGCTTTACGCGTTCGTGACTCTCGGGAGCCGGCCCCCGGAGTCTGGAGAGCAGCCGTGTTGCCGAAGGCTGTGCTAGATTACTACAGCACTGAGCCACCCAGCTATCAAGGTTGTCAATGCCCACAACGATGAACCGTCCTATTGACTATTCTCTCTCACATTCGACTTCGAGCCGGAATACTCACTGGAGGTCATAGTCAAACAAAGGACGAAGTGAGTCAGAGGAATGGCTGACATCGCAGGCTGTAATTTCTGACTTGTCTCTGCAGCGTTCGGAAAGGGAAGACGACGAGACGACTATGAGCAGTGGCACATGCAGTACTGACACGGTCAGAGCGAATATCGCCTTGAATCCTCACATCATGGGGGGTGATGGCACAGGCAACGGGAACTCCATGCGGGTACGTCCTCAATCACGTATATCGCAGGTCAACAAGGAAACGAGGCTTTTTCACACAGATTCCCGATACTTGGGTGGATGGTGGACCATACTTCTGCTCGCCACGGGTCAAAGGAGATCCATGGGAACCGATAATGAAGATTGTCGACAAATATGACGATGAAATGGCAAAGGGTTGGCGAGAAGACATTGATACACTTCTGGTATTTGTGAGTGAACACTCCCACTTCGGAACGCTCTGTTCTATAACTCCAATGAATAGGCAGGTCTTTTCTCAGCCGCAGTCACCGCTTTTATCATTGAGTCTTACCGATGGCTCAAACCGGATCCCGACGACGCTGTTGTCGCTGCCTTGTTTACGATCTCCCGTCAACTCAGAAACGCCAACGATGCTGCTGTTTCTCTGGAAGGACAACCTTTCACCCCTTCCCCATCGGCAATCCGAATCAACACCGTCTGGTTTCTCAGCTTGGTTATGAGCCTTTCGGCGGTGCTATTTGGCATCTTATGCAAACAATGGTTGAGGGAACATCGTCATGACACCCACACTTCAACCCGGGAAGAGGCCATGCTTCTTCGCCAGCTACGGTTTGACAGCTTCGAAAAGTGGGGTGTACCAACATTCCTTGCCTTTTTGCCCATCCTCCTGGAGATAGCCCTTATACTATTCTTCGCTGGAATCCTAGATCTTCTATGGTCTCTACATTCCGTACCAGCCTCAATAGCTACCGTGGCTGTCGGCATCAGTGTTGGCATTTACATCATAACCACCATACTCCCAACCTGGCGTGCCATGTACATCCTCTCGCTCGACAGAGTCATCCCGTATCCCATTACGATCTGCCCATTCAAATCACCGCAGTCATGGCTATTCTATGTTTTCTCTTTGGGAATCGTCCAAACACTGTTCCGCGACAAACTCTATCCCAAGTTTCTCGACTGGTCTCGAAGTGACCTACACATTGTACGGGACTTTTTCATCAGCTCAGAATCCATCCAATCCTTCCCTTATCTACATCGACCTTACCGTTTGGAGGGGTTGAAGTGGCTTGTCGAAACCTTCGGGGACAATGCTTCCCTCTCCACCACTCTGTTTGGATGTTTGCGAAGGTCTGAGCATCCACTCGAGACGATGGCGTACGCAGCTGGGCTGCCTTCAGACCGTGCCCTTGACTCGGTATATCACGCATTCCTCTACGAGCATCCTGACCCCGACATCCAGATGTTCGTTACGGAGCTCAAGATGCGTCGCGACCAACACCACGCTGGCGAAGTGAAGGGAACGGACCCTCTCGACGTAGTTGCCATGTATCTTTTTACACCAAAAGGCCCGACGAGTACGTTCTACCAGCTTGCAATGGATGCGGTTAGAAGCGGGAAACGTAAGTTTTGAACTAATAAAACACATCAGACCCTGATCCAATGTCTTTTCATAGAAAATATGGATGTAGCGGCGCCTACGAGCATCTTGTATAATACGTTTGTCAGGTCTTTGCACGAACAGGACCTTTTTGAAGGTATGTGGTCTCCCCAAGCCGATCGGATGCCTACTCATACTCGTTTAGACTACAAAGTTGAGCTTGCCTTCCAGTGCGACACTCTCGTTAAATCTGCTTTCGAGAATGGAGACCCGATGGCTTCAACACTCGAGCTCGCCGTTTTCTCGCTTTGTATGAAGCTCTGGAGCCACCCATCTGCTACGATACGCGAGAAAAGCATCTCAATACTCGAGGACTTCGAGGTACTGATAACGACGAGCAGCGCTTACGCTCCCCACCACGATCTGAAAGACTGTTTCTCCGAGTTCCTTGCTCGGTTATTGGTCACCACCTTTGGCATTCGCGAGGAGACGGTCACACATCCTGTCCCTGTGATATGCTCAGCGAGGGGGAAAGCGTTCATGTCCTTCTTGAATGACCTAGTAGTGTACCGTGGACTGGTTGAGGATGGTGCTCTCAAGGACCGTTGGATCGAGACAAGACAGCGACTGGCTCTTCTCCAAGCGTCGTAGAAGGGACGTCTTGGTGTCTCCCTCAAAGAAAGCACAAAGGTGAAATTTATGCGCCTGCCAGGGCTGCTCTAGGTTCATACATATACTGATACAAGATTACACAGAGCAATTACGATTATATTGTACATAAGAGAGGGAACCTGTCCCTATAAATCGGCTTTCCCTGCTCCCTTTTCCATGTGCTCGAATTCTGAGATCTCCGTTTTCGTGTTTCCTGGCGATCCCTCTATGAAAGATGCCCCTATTGGGCATCAGCGGGCTTCCTCCAGTCCCCCGAATCCGAACCTCGCTTGTGAGTCTTTGCACCCTTCCCGTCCTTCCCATCCACTCCGCCACTACCAGAGTTCTTCGAGGAGCCGTCCTTGCGAGGATGTTTGGCACCGCCGAGCATCACGCCGCCGGACATGACCGCTGTCTTGCCGCCTTGGTAGTTATACTGAGTAACGTCGGTTTTGGTTGGATCGTAGAGACGACGTTCGGAACGCGACAGACGAGGGGTCTGTGGTCGCAGGGACGGCGGCAGCTGCATTCCAGTAGTGGGGGAGGGGGATGGAGACGGGGTGCCTGACTGAGTTGCAGTGACGGTTCGAGTCGCAGGAGATGACTTGCTGCCGGCTGGAGGTGCCGTGGTTTTAGATGAGTCCCCCGCGGATGTGGAGTCTGTGGGCGTCGGCATAGCTGCAACACTGGGCAACTCTGGATGGATATACGGACGATCGGTGATTGTGATATGCACACCGTATTCAAGACCGCGCTGAAGGATGAACGAGCACGATGTCGATTAACCGCGAACAAATGACCGACCCAGCGTCAGAAGTCCGAGTTCGTTCGGATCCAGAGAGTTGGTGAAGTCGAGTTCAGCACCGGCGCCTTCGACTACGGGCAGAAACCCCAGACGTCGAGTTATGGATGGGAGTGGCCTGAGCACACGACCTCTTCCGTTCCGATCTTATATGGCTGAATTAGCGCCCATCACCGGACAACCTTCTCCCCATCGCTCTCAGGATACTAGGTCGGGTAACAAAGAGCATTTAATCTGGAGATTCTCAAAGAAGCAGGGCCCTGTACAGGCCAGTAGTTTTGCTGACGTCGCGGGGAAAGCAAGCAGTTCTGATCATCAGGTCTGCGGTCCCTCGCAACGGAACTGTTAGTACTTATCATTCAATCTCGTGTACGCCGATGCCGGCCTCCTTGTTCCTCAGCAAAGCGAAGCCCTGTAATTCTGCCCTATGCATCAACGTTGCCGGGAAAGCATGGTCATCAGGTCCAAGCTCCCTTCGCAACGGCCTTGGTACACGCGGGATAGACAAGCGAAATCCGCCCCAGAATCCGCGTCGACCTTGAAGTTCGCGTAGTTGAATGTCGTTAGGTGGGGCTCACATATATAGTACACAAACCCGGGGATGTGAATGTACGGGATTTCGTATCCATGTACTAATCACCATGATAGTTGACGGTATCAGGAGAGGGGACGTGTTGCAGCGTGCAAAATGTAACGAATCAAGGATGGATCCTCGATGCCAACCCATACCCAAAAGCTAGAGTTGCGTGGAGAAAATGGACACCCATGACCATCCCGAAGATGATCATCGATGTCGATGGATCAGTTGGTCCGGGCCGTCTCCCAAAATGAAATCTAGGTTCGTGTTGTTGGCAGACCCCGGTCCCATGCCAGCCTATGCCCCGTTACGAGTGGCGGTAACTTTCAACAGCCTTGCGTACAAAGTAAGCACAGCTGCGGAAGCGAGATTCGGAGTCTCAACGATGTATAGAAACTCTGTAGAAACATATTCTTGGCACTGCGCTTGGGTCCGGTGATTTGAATGCTGATTGGTGCGACTGTCGACAATGATTTCCGAATTGCAGTTCAACCTTGTGCCAAGATAATTGAGAAATCGGCGGTTGCCACTGGTAGGGAGTCCTACAGAATGAGTAGAAGGGACCAGCCATAACAGATGTACGTATATAAATAACCGAAAAAGTCGGGGGGATTTGGTTGAAGACCATGAGAGTCAAAGCAATCTCAAAAGAGGGATAGCCCCGCAAATAAGAGAAGAAAAAGGGGATAACTCGTCAGTCGTCAACGGCGCGGGAGATTCTGAGTTTTTGCCATTTTGCATAGGCCGTGCTTAGATGACTTACAGTTCCTCCCGTCAGAGGACACGATTGCCTCGACGACGAATCATGATCATAGTAAATCGGGCAGTCGTAGGCATCACCCACTGCATATGCACGATATTTTGATCCAAGTCAGCGCCAGGATTCTTCTACTGCGCAGTGTGAGAGGCTATTGATGTATGGTGTCGATCCATCGAGACGAACTTGCCGATATCGGCGGCGTGCGGGAAAATAGCCGAGGATTGCAGTCGCAAACGGTGTTTCTCTTGATCCAATCGTGTGAGGAAGCTCAGTCCTCCGGATTCTTAATATCTTGGGCTGAGGCGGACCACCAGAAGCTGGGAGTCTCTGTTGCGGGTTTACGACATGAGCAGCAGCACGCTTGTGCACAAGAACAAGGTGTGTTTTATAGTCTCGGAGAAGTTGCCGGGTAGCCCACCGGACTGGACGTCTTTGGATGATCCGTGCAAAGTTGCGATATTCTACAGAGTGATTAGGGAGGTGGTCAATGCACTGGTCTGAGCATGAAGTTGATTTTGAGTGCCACGGCGTCAATATGATCTCCGAGTTCTCCTCTAGTGCACCAGCAATGTATGTCTGAAGACGGGGGTGGTGTCAGTGTTAGCCAGTCGTTGCATTGTAGCTTCATCGATCGTTGTGTTCATTAGCACAGAATCAAGGCTCTTGCTCACATTGTACTGCTGAAGCTTTTCCGAAGGCCCTTGTATCGTTCACTGAGACATTTGACGGGCGCTGCAGTTTGTACAACTTGGAGTTCCGAAGTAGTAGCAATTCTGAGCTGTAACTTCTGAGTCAAGTCTTGACGTGTTGTTAGTGCCCGAATAACATTGACTCGTCATTCTTGTAATCATGGTGACGCGAGGAAAACGACCTACGACTTAGTTGGTGGTCCAGGTTTGAGAGCAGGATGTTTCGGGGCCATATTAGTCAGCACATCGTCACTTTGTTCTCGACTCCCTGCATGGCACTACTCGCTTTGGGTTCATGGCCGATCCCTTTCTCTCTCGTCACTGCCCCACCTCACCAGTAACACAACCAAGGAATATCATAATCTCACCAGACCGTGCATATCAAAACACAGCTCATAAAGTGTTGAAGCTCGAGGACTGCGTGCGAGGCTCACGCGACAGCGGAGATCCCAGTATCAAACACAGGACATGGCTTCATTCGTACTGGGCGGGTTGATGGGATGGAAAGTCCATTATTCTTGGTTTCGGGCAGGCGATGAGTTCCTTTTTTATGAGTCCTTTTCTGTACTCGCCGTTCCTTGTGCTCACGAAGTCTTGCTGTCAGACTCTTCGTGCGATCCTGGGGTATAATCAAGGCATGGCGAGAGTAGGATGTCTGCTCAATCGTCACCACGTATACGTGCAAGGAGACGGCCGCCTTGTACTTGTTGCACCATAGCGGAAGAATGGAGAAGTTGTATCGAGGTGCGTACTATCATCGAGCAATCGGACTTCACGATCTAGCCATTCATTCGATTCAATTGGTATGTCGATCAACATCACTGAGGTGAATGGTGCGGTCGTTCGAGAAATCGTCAGTTGGGTGCTGGTCCCATTTTCGTCGTCACAGGGCGAGTCTTCAAGCTCCCATCGCGTCTATATAGACGCTCAGAGCTCGTACGAACAGTTGGTGGCCATTTAGCGGCGGGTACGTATGAAGGTAAAAATAGGTGAGTGTAGGCGGTATTGGACACTGCAGCCGCTGGATGACATCCCATAACGAGCCTTCTTTGTAACCCCTCCTCGACAAGTCTCATTGGTCTTGTCGGACGCGGCATAGCCGATGTAGCCACTATTTTAGGTGAAGATATGTATATTTTTTTTGATTACAATGTCCTCGTTTCGTCCAGCACCACTATCCAACCCTCATACCATGTTGTTTTTCGACATCTTCTGGTCGAGGCTATCATCCGTCTCGACAAATTGTGTAACATTCACTGCCACAGCCGTCCCTATGGGCTGCATCCCGTAGTGATCAGACCCTACCCCAGTTCCAAACCTCGAAGCATTAGGCCGAGTTGGTTGAGCGGACGAGTAAACATGCTCGGAGTCCGAGACCAGAGTTGCTCGAAGGATAATGAATGTGAATACGATGCCAATGAGTGGCGATGTCTTCGAAGGGGGAAGTACTCGAGGTAAGACCAAACCGATTCTCGATACTGTTCAGTACCACTTACCAAATCAAGCACAGTATACTGCCCGTTAGAGTTGAGGGTGTACGAAACCAGCAACGAAAGTACTGAGGCGGAATAAAGCGCCGCGGACTCCGTTATGATAACGATCGCCTTGAGGGAAAAATTGACTTGAGGCGAGCTTGCGCTCAGGCGACTCACACTTCTCTGAACGGAAAGGATCCTGATGACGATGAGTGCTGCAAAGTGTTTCTCAGTGATCCTGGAGAGTTTTAGCCACCGAGCTGATTTACCTGTACAAACTACGTTGGTGGAAAATGTCAGAGCAATAAAGCTTGTGACCCATGGTACGATATCCGGCAGGAAAACATCGTGACCGGGCGCAGCCTGGGAAAATGCGTAGGTGGCTCCAAACCCAGATACTTTGTGAAGCTCAGTCGGCCGACCGAATTTGCATTGTGATACGAAAGCTCACCTCCAGTTCCACAGAGCATCAACGCGGGCAGGAAAGCCATGTACCACCGGCCCCAGACAACAAAGCATCGATAAATCTTGTCCGTAGGAAATGAGTGAAAGTGTTATCGAACCGTTCCGGGACACTCACCATGAACCCATCCCCGACTAAGGTGAGCGTCACGTAGACCGCGGTCTTCGCTGCCTGTAGCGGGTCTGCCAAGTTCCCGTAATACTCCAAGGCTATGTTTGTCCCAGCTTCCCCTACATTGACAAAAGCTGCTTTTGCTCGTATGACATCCAATATCAGGTGCTAGATGTCGGGCGATGAATGTCGGTCAGTCTCGTATATGTCGAATAGAATAGGTGGGCTTACCAATGTCGAAAGGACCCACATCGTCACGAGTGTCGCGAGAAGTTTGTAGTTAACCTCTCGACGCTTCGTAAAAATTGCCCAAATTGCAGCGACGAACAGAACGGAGAAGGCCCCTAGTCAGACGGAAAGTCTTCAGTTGATATTGCCCATGAACTGCAGAGGCTTCTCGTCTACCATAAAGCAAACTTTCGAGGACCAGCGCTAGGAACTTTTGGAAAGCGGCGATGAGGAACGAAAGAACTCTCAAGTAGAAAATTACTCACATTTGCCTCCGGTAAACTGATACCAGACGTCTCTGACATTTCTGAGGTCGAGATCTTCTATTCACTTGAGTTTAGGTTATCCTGATTGGAGGGAATAGTGGGGCAATGATTCGACGAACATCAAATCTCTTACACCATCGTCTATATATGTTGGGCGGTTGTTTGGTAGACAATCCCGGCTACGGTACATCTGCCCGAGGGATATGTTCTGTATGTGGGAGAGCGGCAGAAGCTGAGCTGGTTTAAGTTAGAACCAAAATAGCACTCCCGGGTTGCATCAAACTTCTGTTATTCACACCCGCGTCTATCAATGATCAATTCATCCTACTCCAAAGAAGGACAGAGCCATCATATCCATCATGCGGGCTATGTGGGACCTGTATCCTAGAGTAGAGGGGTGATAATACAGTTCACACTCCAACCACCGCGCGCGTTACCCCAAGTTTTTGCCTCCGGAATGTGTCTAGCATCAACTTCACAATCAACACTCAGCGTTGTACCGTTTCATGAAAATCCCACCCTTCGTAGTATACTCCATTCACAAAATGCGAAGTGGAACTCAGCACAGTAGATGGGAGTTGCTTTTCGCCAGCCGGTGCCTCTCCATTGCGGTCGTGAGCCTGAACAACGCCTTCGACTCGTTGTTGCCAGTATCTGTCCAAGAGGGGAACCGGTCCCGAGACTCGTACGGCGGGTTTTTTCTGGATCTGTTGAAAGTTATTCCTTTCCAATTCCTCCGAGGTGGAGCTAAGTGATCTGTCACTGACGATCTGTATAATTGCCTATGTATGGTCTTGTAACGGTACTAATACAATTCTCACCTTATGCTTGTGTGAGTGTCTGAGTTGTGCGGCTCAGCTGCCATGTGGATAAACATAGTCACTAGTAAAACTACATCTCTGATACAATATTCATTCATTCTATATATGCGATCAAGCGCAACGCCGGAGTAGAAGGATACCCTCGGGTGCAACGGAGGTAACAGTAAGAGGATCCACCACCTTGTAATCATCTCCTTCCAGAGCGAAATCAGTTCTTTGCAACAGAAGTAGCATCAGAACTTTGATCTCTACCGTTGTGCGAACGTAAGAAGCGGTATTTCGTCAAAGTGAAGGAACGCACCCGCGACAGCTAATGTTCTGCCTGGACAGGCCCACCGACCAAGTCCGAATGGCCAGTAAGAGGGACTGAGCATAGAAGCAGGCTTCTCCTGCCCTACCCATCGATCACCGATGAATTCGCGAGCCTTTTCGCCGTGAAGGAGTTCGCTTTCGTGAGACTGGGTAGCAAGGGGAATGACAAAGGATCCTGTACGTGCTCGTCAGAGGAGAGCCCCCGTTGGAACAGTCATCACTCGCCTGAAGGGATGACATAACCTCCGAGTGGGACGTCCATAGTAGTCATCCGAACGGTGCTTAGGGTATCGCCCTTCGTCCTCATTACTTCACGAATGAAGGAGTCCAGGTGTTCAAAACGACGGAGTGAGGCGTAGCGCATCGACATCCCCTCACGATCCATTTCTTCTCGGATCAGTTTCACGTCCTCGGGTCGTTTTGCTAGCTCAAACGCAATCCAAACCATAACGACAGCCCTGCATTGGAGTTAGTATTGGGACGAGAGAACATGAATATAGTAACGGACTTACGTCTGGTGCACCGAGGCAAAAATCATCCTTTGGTCACATTGTCAGACGTCAAGTTGTCTCTTTGTAAAAGTCCAAAACTGACCCCAGAACTACGGTGAGAATCCACAATCGATCGAGGACGCCGATTTGGCCTTGACTGTGGTCGACATATCTTCTCGCCCAAGTGAACGCGGTTCCGCCGTCCTGCGTATGACTTTTAGCCAGACGGACCTGCCCGAAGAAGCATTACATACTGAATCTCGATGCCCTTCTTTGTCGTAAGCATCAATCTGGCCTAGTTGATGATAGACTTCGTACCCGATACCCAGGATGAAGTTGACAGGAATAGAGTAAAGGAATACTCGGAGCCTATCAGCTGTGATTAGCGCGAAAGGACCACTGAGAAAAACATAAGACTGACCACGTCGCAATGCGCCACGTTCTAGGAAAGGTACGTGCGAACCAACTCATGTTCTGGAAGATACCTCCCAGGGTCGCTACCTCAACTGCGATCTTCTCCACCCGTTTGATGTTGTCCGGGGAGAGGTAATCCTGGTGAAATTCAGACCAGATCATCGAACTAGCCAAGTTTGGTTGGGTACTAACCTTGCCCAGAATTAACTGAATCATGGCAGAAGCCATAGTGCGGTGAACAAATGCTTCAAAATCCACTGGAGTAAGGGCGCTGCCGCGAGGCAAGTCGTTTATCAGATCTTCGACGTTGTCTTGGAAGGTTGGGACGACTGACAACGCAAAGTTAGTGGCCCGCAAGATACCTGTCGTAGGAAAATCCTCACCAGCTGCCATTGCCTCATCGAGACGGGAAGCTATCTCTGACTGAACAAAATGGTCCATGTCGGGGATAAATCGGCGTTTGAACCAGAGGAGAATATGCATGTTGAGAGCCTGATAGGCTTGAGTATTATCACGAGCATTTGATGTTGCTCTGCTCACAGAAAGAGTGCCTAGCTCGAAGCTAAACTTGGAGTCGTCTGTTAGAACTTGATGCGTGAAGGACCTGTCGACGATGTACTCCAGCTACACCCGAATATGATCATCAAACACCCTCGACGGACAAAAGGCTTACTTACCCGTCCTTTCCTTCGGACTCCAACAATACCTTTGCTGTTTTGTAGGGCTGATTCATATGCAACTTTGGGGTTGTTGAACATCTCGCTGGACTATGGAGATCGTGAGAAATTTCATCTCGATGGTACGATGATTTGAGCCACCTCGATCTCCACTAAGGGAGGTGCATTGAATGGGTATGACCTCTGAAAATATATTCCTTGTCAGGCTAACCAATCATCGAGGCAAAGAAGTTGAGTGGTAAATGACCTTATGCAAATACCAACGCGCCAGAACGAGGGTAGCTGCCAGAATCGCGCTCCCTTTCAATACAAACGCAAGCGAATCCTGGTGCCAGTGAAGTAGAGTGCCCATAGGCGGGAATGGAGACATCCTCTGAGTGAGGGCCATGATGGCTGGGAGCTGCGATTTATGAGTGTCGAGACCAAACTAACCATTCATTTGGTTCCCGATATCATAGGTCCTAAATAAGACAATCAGAAGCTTGCGGAACCCGAGAGAACTGCAGAAGAAAAGGGACTGTACGCGTGCATATATCATCTCCATGGAAGACACTTGCGGCTGTCCAGGGCACATCAGATCATCCCATCCCGTGTATTCTCCACCCGAGATGTCGGTGATGGAAGAACCAGAACGGGCTAACTGTGGTGTTGAGCGCTATCAATGTCTTTGAAGCCGACATAAAAAGCTCGATCAGATATACGGGTAAGTCCAACACGGTACTTCGGAACTTGCGTGGGGGGACTTTGATCCCTTCATAGTAGCGCCCCGGGAGATGTAGCTATTACGAAGTATGACAAGCCATGCTAATAATAAGTTAAGAATCATGCAACGAGTATATCGTTTCCCGAACGTATGAAACACGTATTTCATGGGGCGAGACCATGATACCACTGTGACTCAAAACCGAACTGAGCCCAAATCTCTTTTGTTATCGGGCGTAAACGCTCTTATTCACAGGACGCGGGGCTGAATTTTACGAGCGTAAAAGTAAATCGGGAAATTTGGTGTCAATTTATTAAATTTACGGGCTGGAGAAAAGAACTGTTTTACGCCGGGGAATTTCCTTGTTGAGCATAGACTTTCCCAAAGGGGAAACTCAAGAATTCCCATCCGTAGAAGTGACTGGGAACTTCCCACGTTCACGGAGGGGAATGTGCTACTTTTACGAGTAGAAAAATCATTACCCGAGGAGCGGGCGATGTGAGGCAAGAGCCCATGGGAGAGCTCTGAGTGCGTCCTTGTCCCTCATATGAGCTATTATGAGAACTTGCCTCACATCGCCCGCTCCTCGGGTAATGATTTTTCTACTCGTAAAAGTAGCACATTCCCCTCCGTGAACGTGGGAAGTTCCCAGTCACTTCTACGGATGGGAATTCTTGAGTTTCCCCTTTGGGAAAGTCTATGCTCAACAAGGAAATTCCCCGGCGTAAAACAGTTCTTTTCTCCAGCCCGTAAATTTAATAAATTGACACCAAATTTCCCGATTTACTTTTACGCTCGTAAAATTCAGCCCTGCGTCCTGTGATTGATACCATTCAGCCGATTATCTTCCTGATCACGAGCCGATTGTTGCCAGCGGCCTTCAGGCCTGGAGAAGTGACATGACAATGGAGTGATTCTACTGAATAATCCCGAATAACGTTTAACGATCGATATTCTCTGCGAGGTAAGTAAAATGCCCGCAGTTGGTTGTTGTGGAAGGTAAAGAGGCGGGATCCGGTGGGAAGACAACGTTGACGTGAGTCCCGTGATTATGTTGAGATTCTCACGCCAGATAAGTCACAAAATCGAGTAAGGATACAGCAATAGCATTACAATGTTAATCTGTGGCGCGGCTCTCGGCCCTTGATCTCTTCTGTCTCAATATGATCAACATGAGGATGTAGAACGCTCCCCCTACAAAACTAGTGGCCTAATAATGCGCCGAGTGAGATCGTGGCTGGGGCCTGGAGAGGATTTATATCGTGCTTACCCCACTAAATACAGCGGGTCTCCACCATATGAAGTCCTCGGTAAGTAGTGCACCAGCAATAGGGGTTCCTAGTATGGGTCATTTTGAGAGTGAGCGATACGAAGTCACCCGGAGATCGTACCGATGAGCCCGGCGATACCTGAAAGGACCTTAATTGGAATTTACTGATGAAATCACGGCCAAAAATCTTACCAGAGAAGAAATAAGCGATTCCCATGCGAGCGCTAAAGAGAATATGGGTGCCTTGAGTCGCATGCTTCCTCGTGTCTATCAATCACTCACCCAAGCTCTGAGATGTCGCTCGTGAGGAGAACGATCAACGGTCCCATCAACGAAATAACTATGGGCGATGATTACGTCGTGTCCGCAGTAGGGATCCCAAAAACTTACTAGCTCCTATCACAAAGCCGTAGATGAGAGCGATAAAAACGACACCAATCTCGTTCTTAAGGCCAATCATGGCAAAGGTCACGGCAGAGCAGATCAAAGCGGAGGCGGTTATCATGTTCGCCACCCCAAATGTGTTTGCGAGAAATCCGGGAATGATACGGCCGAGTACATTGGCGAAGTTGAGAATCACAAGCTGTATTACGCGAGTTCAGAACAATAAAGAAAATGTAGTAGTCACGGCACTTACAGAGTAAAAAGCGAAGGTTTCGTTGAGGTTGTGTTTGACGGCATCAAGCTGGATATAGAACAATGGAAAGTAAAACCCGATCGATAAAACCATCAATCTAGGTCGGTGAGAGTTTCAGCTAGCGGCGCATTATTCAAGGAATCCACGTACCCAACGGTAGCGGCAATATACGCTGGGTCTTTGGAGATGCCTTTGAGAACAGTTTTGGAGCTTCCCGAGGCTTGTTTCTTCGCCGTCGTCCGCGTTTTCATCAAGCAGCAAGCGATTAGAAGCAATCCAGCGATCATTCCAGTGCTCGCGCGGACTGCGTTGGCGAACCCGAGTTTACCAAGTGTGTTGTTGAGCATGATAGGGTGGACGATCGACCCAATAGAAGCCCCGGTGGCGATTGTAGTCATAGCAAGCGCACGTCTTGTTGAGAAGTACTGTGCAGTAATCGCAATGCTTGGAACGTAGGTCATTCCAACACCGAGGCCAGCGCCGACTCCGTGACTTAGGAAGACCTAAAGATCGTTCGAGCGCTGGAAACGCGATAACGAAGTCGAAACGCACCTGGTAGTAATGGTTCGGTTTCGCCAAGGAGAGCATGAATAACGAGAAGACTGTCAAAATTGAGCCCCCGTAGAGCAGCCAGTAGCTATGGTTGTGGAATAATATTGAGTCATTGAATTGGCCGAAATGAGTTGAGGCAGCTTACAAGTAACCACGATCATACAAACGGCCCGCAATGACACCTCCCGCTATTAACAGACATGTGTTTACGCTTCCAATCCACCTAGACGAGATTCATAGTAAGCGTCCACAGCACTACCCTGGGGTGAAAATACACACGAAATGGCCGAAGGAGAAGAGTTGGTAAGGAATTCCCGAACGTAAAAGTCTGAATGGCCGTGTCTGAGAAACATGCATTGAGAGCTTTTGACCGTTCACTCGCCTTGATATACTCCAAAGGAGACAGAGTAGCTAGAAGGACGAGTGAATTCAATTTCAGCGTCAGGGGTTGAGACTTCGAGCGAGCGCACCCTCCGCAACAGAACTGGAGTAGGAAGCCTCCAAGCACTATATCGACGAGTTCGATGTAAGGATTAGTGTTCGGACTAGCTACAAAGAGCATTCACGCACCGGTACTCCATGCCCGCAGTCCACCATTCGGAAGCTCTGGTGGCCCTTGTGCCCTCTCAACAACTTTTTCCTCCACCGACCCTAAGGACGTGCTAGGTTTCGATTGAGTTGTCTCATTTTCGACCTGGTGAGGGGGAGGGGAAGCAGACATGATGGGAAGACCTGAACAAGAGTCAACGATAGAACCGCCGCGGAGTTGGATCTTGGCGAGAAATATCAGAACGTGAGTGGATTTTCACTGAGAACCTTATAGAGCTCTAATAATAATCCTTACCGTGCATTCCTTGCAACGTGGTATGCCGTCACGGTTTTCAAGAGAAAACTTCGAGAAGTGATGGCCTTCTAGGGATCAGATATGTCTTATCCGAGCTGCCGATGTGATATGAACTGGTTCGTCGTCAACTACGGAGTAACGATGACAGAGGGCTAATGGAAGGCTGTATCGGGGGGCTGTCCATGTATTCTAGCTGTGGGAGACGTCCTGGTGGTAGTTCCGGCACAAGAAGAGAAGCTCATAAAGGTCGTGGGAATTTCGGGTAAAGCCGAGGTGGGACTACCGACAGTGACCGCTGTCGTTTGGACCGAGCTCGAGCTGCGATCACCTTTGGAGCATCAAACGACATCAGTTTTATACTACAATGATCAGAAGTCTCCGTGATAACATTGACATCAGCTTTGAGTCCCCTTTACTGCAAGCGGCCTCTTCAAGGCGCTATTTTTGGCTGCTTGCTCTACTTGAACTCCGATGAAGATTCGGATCTGGCGGAGAACACGGACAATCTAATGGTACTTCCTCTTTCGATTGACGGGATCCGGCTCATGTGGTCCTTGCTGGCATATAACTTCTAGGCTGCAGACTACATTCACGATTCTATCATCTCCTGCAAATCTTCATCGAACCTTTAGGTATAGAGCCTTCGTTTTCATGGCGAAATCTGGACCAACTTCACAATTTATGGTCGATCCTAGTCCCGAAGACGAGCTGGGGGGTCAACAGATTAGATGGCCTAGCGTACCACCGGCAAAAGAGGTCGTCGTCAAGCTGAGGCATGTCCCAGGCCAGATACCGCTCATAATGCTTCATGGTACGTGAAGGTTGTGGCTCCCGGACATTGATAATAACCCATAGCCTCGTGTCACAGGTGGAGGGGGCAATATTCACAGCTTCGGACCTCTCCAGAAGAAATTTCATTCTGCTATTTGGGCAATACAATCGACACCGGATACCCCTCTTTCCTCGATACATACACAAGCCGAGTTCTATGTTCAGAAGATTAAGGTAGGTTTCTGTTCTCCTGCCGATCGAATTATACACGTTACGCGAACTGATGACACACATACGTGAAGGAAGAGCAACCTCGAGGACCATATCGTCTCGCTGCATTCTCTGCAACTGCCATAACCCTACTCGAGATGGTACATATCATCGAGAAAGGCGGAGACAAAATCATCCAGCTCGTCTTCATTGACCACTTCCCTACAGTCTTCTTCGCTCCTCCTATGGGTCTCGATACAGACCTCACATCCATGTCGCGAGACCAGATACGTGCTCAATTCGTGGAAAAAAACTACTTCTTTGTCTGTCACCTCCTCCGCAAGGACCTAGGAGGGAAAGTCGTTCGTCGACACAGACTCGCCGACGGGCTTACAGAGGCATGGGAGAGAAAACCAGTCGATGCTTTTCTTCGGAACTTTGGGGACTTCCTCGAGGTATTCCTATCCGCTGTATATGACTTCCTCGAGGAGGTCACCTCGCGAGATCGCATCCGACCGCCCGACTCTAGAGCCCTCAGTCGATGGCTCAAGGAGCTCAACTGTCCGATCACTGTTTTCCTAGCTGACAAGGGTATACATTCGTGCATCCCGGCGCATGCCCAACAGGAATGGGAGGATATCGGGATACGTAGAGGGTTTCCAGGTGCGGAGATTCGGATTCTGGATGCTGGGCACTATGACATACTGTCCAGTGATGTTCTGGTGCACGAGCTACAGAAGAATTTCTATCCTAATAGTATTCGTGCTTCCCTGTAATACATGAAGGAAAGAACTCATTGAACCCCGGAATACCGTTTTACTGTTATCTAGCCTCATCTGAGGCTTGACCACCATCAAGTAACGTGTAGATGGTGTACTGAGAAACTCCCACTCAAAGGTTACCCGGGCGAGGCTGCAAGCGTGACGAACGCGACTACAAAGTCGAGATTGAAATAATGCTCCCGAAACACGAATGCCCAAGTCCCTTACCAGTATGAAAATAGCTGAGCGGCCGACGTGGAAAGTTGACAATCGCGTACAGATCTGCGGACCGTGGCGTAGCCAGGGAAGACCGAAGAAACGATAAGGCGTTGAGAAAGCCGACCCAGGCGCGAGCGACGGTGGGGCCAGGTCGGGAGCAATGGGTATCATGATGCAAAAGAAAGGAGTTTTGTGAATCAATGGGTATCGCGGTTCTCAAGAGGATTGGCAGAAGAGAGTCTAAATGAGGCCGGCGTCCCGTGGTGCAGTACGTTGTCTCCATTGTTGGAGACGTCGCAAAAGGACCTTCATTTGATTAGTGGTAAGCAGCAGAGAATGTTGGTCGCGCTCCATGAAGACAGGACAAGAGCTTCACATCGCCATCGAATAGCCAGTGATGCCACCCAAACTAGCACAATAACAGCTTCATCTGGTCTGGCTGGGAGTTTACCCAAGCACTTGCATATCCGATATGTCGGACGACACACCTCAAATCCCATACACACAATTTGACCGAATGGAGACTCATTGACTCTGGTGATGACAGTGGACCTATCGGGAGTTAACAGCGAAAGCAAGGCTAGCGGTACTAAGGCCAAAGCGATACAAGTGACAGATCCAGAAGGCTAAAACAGCATGTATCAGGTATATTGGCAGGTTTGGCGGTCACAAATCACAGTTTCAGGACGGATTGGAATCTCCGGAAATGAGATTTACACAGTAAGTCACAGGGTAACCTTCCCGCCAGAAATACGTACCTAGACTTTGTTAGAATCGCTATGAGTGCCAACGCCGCTCTGAAAATCTTCCTGGATCGTCTTTGAACCGTCTTTTGAACCGCAGAAATGGTCTTGGATGTCAGCAAGAATGCTGCCTTCTCGGAGGTCTAGACATAGTGGATGGCATTGGCGCCAGGAGGGGCCAATTGTAGTTGCAACTTAGGCTGCGACTTCAAGTTAGGCTGTCAAGTTGCGTACCTGGCACGTGAACGCAGGGTTCAAGTCAACAAAAGCGCTGGTTCCCACGGTTATCACAAGGATCGCTCCACAAGCGTCAGAGGTGCTCAGATCTGGATAGGGTCCAAAAATAATCTCCCTGGCTTTCTCATGGACAAAACGGCGATCAAGTTCATTTGCGCAAATGAACGTTTTTGATGATCCACTCCCTTCCTACTCGATTCAATGGGCGCGGGAACGATGGGAATTCAGAAGCCGCGATTTGAGGCGAACCAGTTCATTAGCTGGCTGAGTGGGGCTAATGTGCCGCGTACGTGCATGTTGCTCAATGGTCACGACTAGTCATATAGCTTGCTAGACGATCTCACACAGGACCTACCTCGCTCCTCGGAATTGTAGACCCGACCCATGACCACAAACGATATTCCTCACGTCCCAGACGACGTGACTCTGCCCCAGTTCATCTTTGGAACGCACTACATCCGTCCATCGCGCCCTGAAAATATACCCTGGCTGGTTGACGACGAGACCGGGCTTCAATATGGTGGAAAAGAGGTATGTGCTACTTCTCCTATGGTTCAATCCATGAACGAAGTCGTTTCTGTTGCAGTTGAAAGAACGGTCACTGGCGTTGTCAAGCGCTTTGCAGCGACGCTTCCTATTAAGTGAGTGTACTTGCCTTATTCTCTAAAGTGCAAGTCTAAACCTAGCTCCTTAGAATCCGGCGATGTTGGTGAGCTTTGAACAAGGAGGGTATGAACGTTTCGGCGCGCTGAGAGAGGGTTTTTTGCAGTCGTTTTGTTTAGCGGAAACCACATAGGTGCGTTCAGTGTCCTTTATACCATGATTTTGTCACTGATGGTTGGACAAGATTATCCTATATGTATCTGGGCGATTCAACAGTTCTTGGGGACCGTGGCGTAAGACTCACGAGCTCGTCTTCACCCATTTTCCAGCTGAACGCGATCATTAGACCAACAAATCCCGCTTTCACGGTTCCCGAGCTGACCACGCACCTTCGAGCGGTCAAGGCCACCGTTGTGATCACACAGTCAGACGTGCTACCCATTGTGGAGAAAGCAGCACAGCAAGTTGGTATTCCCCTCGATCGAATTGTCACTATCGATAAGAGCACCCAAGTGTCCATTCCACAACTCCTCGAAGAGGGCCTCACATTACCACCTCCCAGGGAATTCAAGCTGAAGGCGGGGGAGAACCGGAATCAAATCGCGTTTTTGAATACTTCTAGTGGTACTACTGGTCCTCCAAAGGTACATGAATCTACCGGGCAAGGAACGCATCACTTAGTGGAATCTTTAGGTCGTGAAGATATCCCATTACGCTGTTATTGCGAACGTCCTCCTCGTGGCAGCTCACAACAAGGTTCATCTCGATTACACCCAATGGGCAGAAAAGCGTTATCGTGTAGGAGATAGTTGTTTCGCTGTCTTGCCTCTTTATCGTGAGTAATCATCCGTGTACGAATGTGCAAACACGTCAATAGGGACACTTGCAGATATCTATGGCCTTGACCTCATCGTGAGCCGAAGCAACTCTTCCGCATGCCAAAAGTTGCTGATCAAGCCCTCACAAAGCTTCACTTCAATATATTTGCAGGAGTAAGTTCACAGCGCGTCGCGTCTTCTACGAACAATACCTCATGCTTCGAAGATGTCCGTAGTGATTGCACCGAAGTTCAACTTCGCGAATATGCTATCAAGTATCGTCCGGCATCGGATTACTCATCTTATGATTGTTCCTCCACAAGTAGTGCTCCTATGCAAGGATCCCATCGTGAAGAACTACAACCTATCTGGCGTGCGCGTCGTGCTTTGCGCCGCCTCCGCTCTTCCAGGTAACGCCCTCTGAAACTCGAACCATTTAGTTTGATCTGATGGATATCATGACTAGCGGAGCTCTACGAACAGCTCTCCGCCTTGCTTCCTCATGCTCACATCGGACAGGCATACGGTCAGCGAAAATTTCTATTGTCCTATTATTGTTACCAGATTGAAGCTTGCGAACTTCCAGGCTCGACCGAGGTCACCGGCGTGGCCTCAATGTGCCCTATCGCTGACAAGAAGAACCCTTACGGTGGAACATTCATCCCCGGAGTAACAGGCAAAGTGATCAATCCTGACGGATCTCCCGCTGGACCCAACGAAGAGGGAGAGCTTCTCATCAAAACCGTTGCCTCTGCTTCGGGATACCTGGACAACGAAGCCGCGTAAGTGACTTTTTGATGGTGATATCTCCCAGGAGCGACCCTGACCCATCATGTCGTCTATGATAGCACCAAAGAAACATTTTTGGAGAACGGGTAAGTCTGATAGAGTCCGAGTACGCATGCTCAAAAATCTTACCATGTCCATCAGCTGGATTCGTTCGGGGGACATTGTAAGAATCGATGAAGTCGGAAACATCGTCGTCGTTGATCGGGTAAAGGTGAGAAGACAACACTGACTCGAATGTTTCGGAGGGTGTGCTAAAGTCCTCCGTTCCCAGGAAATGATCAAGGCACGCCTTGGGTATCTGTACTCACTAAGTTCCTCGCTAAACGCTGCTCGCTTTCTAGGTTCGAGGTTTCCAGGTAGCCCCCGCCGAGATAGAGGGGACCATTCTCGACAGCCCGTTGGCGGACGATGTCTGTGTGGTACCGATTCCCGACACATACAGTGGCGAGCTTCCACTAGCATACGTGGTTCCCTCTCAGCTCGCCAAAGACATGATCGGTCAAGGCGGGGAAGAGAAAGTGAAACAAGGAATCTTTCAGGTAATTTCACAATTGAACTCTCTTCTCCCAACATCCCGCTGATCCGTCACGTCGACAGCACGTTGCAGTGAACAAGGCCCGTTTCAAGCACCTGGCGCGTGTGGAATTCATCGAGAGTATTCCAAAAACTCCCAGCGGCAAACTCCTGAGACGCGACCTCCGTGAACAAGCGAAGAAGCTGATGACAGAAAAAGGTAAACTGTGATGATGGTGGCGCCAATACAGATAGAAGTTCTCGGGTGCAAATCGGGCCTTGGAGTCTGGAGGTGGTGCTATTCTTATCGTCCACATTGTCACCATCTGTCTAATTGTTGATGATATCGTAGCAATCACAAGTTTTTGTTCATGTAGCGATTTACCGGTTCTGATGGCTTGATCCAGCTGAGTGCGAATTCAATCCTTAGTGCGGGTTTAACGGGTATCTGGTGGAAATGAACGTCAGACGAGGACTCGAACCAGCTCGTCTCCATATGTCTATCCACGTCGGATTCCCGTCTCTAGAGGAAAGCAGTAACCGCATCGAGCTCAAATGAATCTGGAAGCAGTGACCTGAGAAAGAAAACAATGCTCACGATATATAGGTGAACCGGGTCCTGCTGCACCGTTGCATCGGTTTCATCTACCTTCACCTTGAGTCTGAACCTAAAGGAAGAGTCAATCCCCAGCTTAGCAATGGCTGCGCATGAGTCTGGAATTGGGCTACCAGAGGCAAATGTGAGTCGATTGCGAATCTCCCTTCCGTCCCGCTGCCTCTGACCCTGCCTTGGCTCGACAGTTCTTGGCACTGGTCCTCGAAAGTCTTCTCTATGGTAGGCACCCGCTAGCATTCCTCGGTAACGAAACAAGTACTCAACGTTTGGCTTCGCCCTAGGTTCCTTCTGTGTTCTCTTCGTAGCTGCGTTATGGGCGATATTCACAAAACGTCGCGTCGTTAACTACAAACTCCTCTCAACCCTCATGGCGATGTGGGTTCTCTCCACAGTGGTCAGTCACTTGTCGATTCCTGATCGAATAATTGAATCAATGGCCGTCTAGCATTTGATACTGGACGTCATCCGCGCCAAAGCTGCTTTTATCGACGCACAACCGCAAGACGGACTTCCTGGCAACTTGGTATACTATCTGGACTTGTCGAACCCTCTTCAAGCGGCGAAAACGGCTGTGTACGTGACCCTCACATTGGTGGGCGATGGATTCATGGTGAGATGCCTGTTTTCTCCATGAATGCGTCATTCAAACAAAGCTCGTTCAAGATATACCGATGTTATGTCGTCTGGGGTAAATGGTACATGGCCTTACTCCCCGCAATGATGCTTTGCGGGACGGGAGGTGAGTGCAAGGTCTTCACTGCGCCAAGATGTGAACGTTAATTGACCCAAATTGTCATACGCAGTGGCCGGATACGGGGCAACCTATGAGTTCTCCCAAGCTGCGCCTGGCGCTCAAGTGTTCCTTCCAGCAATTGTTCCCTGGGTTACGAGCTTCATCGCCCTAACGTTCTCAACGAATATCATTTGCACAGGTAAGCTGAGGCAGTCTACCTTCCATGCTTCACAGCTAACACGTTTGATAGCGTTGATTGTGATCAGGATACTCTCTATCCAAAGATCCATTGGCCGCATATCCGGAACCTCCTCTCGAATCAATCTCTCGCTCAAAGCAATTGTTATCGTCACCGAGTCTGCCGCGCTGTACTCTGCCTCGGTCCTCTCGCTATTGGTCTCGTATACCCTTAATTCGAATGGGCAGTATACTGTCCTCGATCTCGTAAGTCCTATAGGTCAACCTCTTTGAGATTTAATATCTTACCTAGCCCGAAGACCTCCCCACTCATTGGAATAGTCTTCACATTCATCATCCTTCGGGTAACCCTTGTGACCGACTCAGAGCAAGTCTATTCGTCTGGTCAAAGAAGTACCCGACCTATCACTTCGAGAACGCCGGCAGCTGGAACGGGGTCGGAGCATTTTGGAATGCAACCTAGGACAACTGCTGTGTCGGTCAACGTTACCCAATTCACGGAGAGGGATAGCTTTGACAACAAGGTGTCGAGTAACACTATGGTTTGAGGGGGCAGTTATCCGAAACAGCAAGGGAGGGTTTCACTGGAATCGAAAAGATCCATTTCTTACTAATGCACATCTGTACTATGATAGACGTAACTTTTAATACCATCGAATTGAGCCGCCGTGCCAAGTTGCTCGAAGACTGTTGAGCCCGTTTGTGAGAGACGCCAGTTCTGCAAAGCCTTTGATGGCAGTGATTCGGAGGCACCAGTTGCTTCTCGTTTTCATGCTCGATTCGGCAGCGCATGGGTAATCAAGAACATCGAGATCATGCCACTGAACCTTTGCCGAGCGTGGTCTGTGAAATTGATCCCCAAATACACCCATGTTCGACTCCACGCTTGATATCCAGGGAGTTGAGCGCAGGAAGCGTGGTGGTCCTCCGTGGCATGACTTTGAATCAATGAATGGTTATCGATTATCTTTTTCGAGGCAGGAGGCGGCATTTGGCCGGCATCTTCTCAGGGCTCTGGGGTTAGGGTCACTTTGACAACTCTGAACAGCATGAACGTAATGTCGACACGGTCAACCTTTCAGCGACCATGACATTGATCACGAAGGACAATGCGGTTATGGATTCTCTATTCATATCTGACTAGACGATCTTTGAATTGTGAGTCGCTTTTGATTTTTTGTATTTTGAGATGAACTAATGGAAAGTTTCTCTCAGCTTGAGAGCTCGAGTACAGACGGCTCATCGAGACTGGGGAACGATTGAATGTCATCCCACAGAGGTAGATGTAATAATCGGGCTCGTCGTGCGTGAAGTACTCATAGTCTTTCTATCACTGAATTAATGTGACCTTTAGGATATCTGTTATAAGGAAGATCGTGATGGATAGAAATCCTTCTGCAACTCAAACAGCACCATTTCGTTGGCCAGAATGTCAAAGTGTCCCGCGTCCAGTATTATCACTTCAGCTTTTGGAAAACCTCTACGTGCTCCCAAGTCCAGCCACTCTTCCTGAGCTTGAACAGGAATGCACGACCGTATCCCCTTATCCGCTACAAAAAGTGTGAGGGGACATTCTAGTCGCTGCAACCATTCGGTCAGAGCGTGCGGATCTGGTGGGCGAACTTGTCCTCGGCTGGTGATCTCCTCGAGGAAATCATAACTGGCGTAGAGAAACTCCTCCATGAAGTCCCTGTAGCGTTGGAGGAACTCAACGACTGGTTTTCTCTGCCACGCATCCCACAAACCATCTGCTAGTTTGTGCCTTCGCACGACCTTTCCTCCTCCATCCTTCCTCAGTATGTCGCAGACAAAGGAATAGTTCTTTTCCACAAATTGTCGACGCGCTTCAAGGCGCGGGATTGATAAGAGGTCGATATCGAGGCCCATAGGTGGAGCGAAGAATACTGTGGGGATGTGGTCGATGAAGGCTAATTGGACGATCTTGTCCCCCTCGTTTTGGAAGAGACGTGCCATCACTAGTACTGTGATTGCGGTCGCGGAGAATGCGGCCAGCCGATATGGCCCTCGTGATTGTTCTTGCTTGATCATGGTGAGCCGCGAAGCTATCTACGGCATGGTACTCGATGCCAACCTTTATCTTTTGCACGTAGAATCCCGCTTGAGCGTGCAACGAGCTTCTTGGAGTTTCGAGAGT